>UXGC01001505.1:0-21849 GCA_900480045.1 Eurytoma adleriae | reverse complement strand
TAAACATGCGATCTGAGGCGTTCTTTATTTACTCCCGTGGTGAGTATACTATTTTTCTGCACGAGGGGCGTAAAATAATTTGTAATGTAAATAGTTGACAATTAAATTATTTTTACATATTTTTTTACTTATATAGCGCATAGAACACTAATTTTAACTGACTTGTATATTGTATGTGAGAAAATGTGAATTGCTTATGTTTAAAACACTAATGTAAAAACGAATTTAATAAATAAAATTAATTCTGCTTCAAACACATCTTTAATCATTTAATTACCCTTCGATGTAATTTAATAAATGTGACATAAACTGGGAATTCGAATAGAAAAGTACATTTAATTATCTATTTGTGCAATAAATTCAAATTTTATAAGCCCAATAAAATTTACAGTTAAATTAGGAAAAGTGTGTAACATACAATTATTCTTTTGGTCACCTTATTGAAAATATCACAGATAAAGAACGTAACAGTATTATCGAAGTTGAACGATGAAGAAAGACACGTTTCGTGAATAACGGAATACAAATATAAATATAAATATGTACGTAAATGAAATACAAATATAAATATGTACGTTATTTATTTTAATTGATATTTACTTCATCATTTAATATATATACAGATAAAAAATTCCCTTGTTTAAACTTATATTTACATAATTATTTTGCATATAATGTGGAGTCGCAAAAAAATTACTCTTCCACAGACACAGGCTTCCTAGCATCAATGCTGTTGTCAGATTCCTGTCGATGGAGGTTTTCCTGCTCCGATTTCTCCCTCTCCTTATCTTTCTCTCGTTCTTTCTCTCTCTCCTTCTCCTTCTCTTTCTCTCTAGCCTCCTTAACAAACGAAAACAAACAAAACGTTAAAATTTTCCACATTAAAAAATAAAAAAAATCCCATTTCACATAATAAACGCCCGATAATCAAGTACCCTGTCATAAAATAAAACAGACGTTTTCAAAATTACCCGTTTGGCCGCGTGCGCCTTGGCGATGTTGGCCTGCACGGCGAGGAAGCTCTGGTTGATCTCCCGCTTGTCGAGCACCTCGAGGTAGCGCTTGCGCGACTCCAGCACCTGGCCCAGCAATTTCTTGTGCTTGATCGCGAGCTCCAGCGCCCTGTTCCAGTTGTACATCTCGATGTTCATCTTGATGGCCTCGGCGGCCAGGCCGTTCTGTAGCAGGATGCCCTCGGCCGCCAGCAGGTCACCCGCGAGCAGGGCCATCTCTGCCAGGCGTTCCATCTCGTTCGGCAATTTCTGAAAGTCGTTCGGATCGTTTCTTTCTTTTTTCTCGTTTTAAAGTGTAATTTTTCTTCTCTATTCTTTTTTTCGTTTTAAATCTTGCTAACTAAATTGAGAAAAAAATTGAGAATCGAATGAAAGATTGTAATGATTCATCCGCTTGAATTGCTTTAAAAAGTTCAAATATTGTTAAAATTAAGAAATAATCTAGTTATTTTAATTTGTTGATATGAGATAAAAAGAAATTACTGGAATGAGTGAATTTTTAAAAATACTGTGTTAATTTACTTTTATGTGATTGATGTAGTCCACTTTGTCGAATCTGCCAATAGCAGCGCAAGCTTCTTCAGCGATGCTTAATTGTCTGCTGTCGATCGCCATCACTGCCATGCACGTCCATAACGTTTCATTCTAAAAAAAAGTAGTCGCACGCGGGTAAAAATTTAAAGGTCTTCAAATTTATACAGGTGTTGTAAAAATTTATTTTTTCCATAAATACGTTTTAATGAAAAATTCGTTGTCATTACCTGAATTATTCGACACAAAGCAACTGCATCTTCCCAACGCCCGTTCAAAATGTGCTGATGCAAATTCGTGAAAAATGTGTAAAAGGACGAAACGACCAAAGCTCCGTCACCTCTCCGAACGGTTACCAAGCCGTCTTGAACGCTTACTATTGTAGGATGTTTACCAAATTCACTTAAATAATTTTATAGAAAAAATTAGTTCTTCAGTGAATATCTGTGTAATTTAATAATTACTGAAATAAATAAAGTTTGTCTACGATATAAAGTAATAATACAAAATTAATAACATTAAAACTGTGTAAACAACGCCGCACCTTTATATTTACATTATGTACTTATTTAAAAATGTATGATAGAGTTTAATGCAACGTAAAATAAGCCTCAGTACAGCTAAAATGTACACATAAAAAGTTTAACTTCAAAAGCAAAAAAGGCTTACCTGCTATCCTTATCTATACGAGTCTTTCGTATAACTTTACGATCGCTGTAGTGTACGCAATTCGGACAAAGCCAGACCGACAATGTTGCATCCAGCATACCGGCTAAAACATTAGCGTCAGTTGCCCAAGCAATACTCTGGGCCATCACAGCTGAAAAAAAATCAGTCATAAAACGATTCAATTTGTACCAACAAAAAATAGTCACTGTATAAATAAATTACCTATTTTACAAACGCGGCCAAACCCAGAGGACCTTATGGATATCAAAAATAAATCTCTGTTGACGTCTATCAGCGCGAGCTGACGATCGGTCACACCGCCGACGTAATTCAAGGCCAAGCTAACGATGTCCTGCACGTGGGTGTACGGCTGTCCCTCCGTGATCGGCTTTTTCGGCGATATCTCCAAAACGTGAACCACTGAAATTATTCGCCGAATAGAGTACATTTTTTTTAATGCACGCAACAAACGATAAAACGATTTTCAAACGATGCATACGTTTGCTGTTGCTCTGATTGCGAACGACAAGTGTGTCGGAGCACACGGAGATGCACGGAGGATACAGTGGTTCCGGGAGCATTCCCTTCCATTTCGGCACGCCCAAAGATCTTCCCTGATAGTTGTGCAACGACAGCATGTTCCACTCAACCAGCAAAAAGTGCCTAAAGAAACAAAGATTATGACAATTACACTTTTGAACTAAAAATTAAAATTTAAAGGGTAAATTATTGAATCAGGTACAATAAGATCATTAGCGAAAATTTCGTAGTTTCCCATAATTATTATAAAATATAAAAATTTTCTAAAAGAAGTGTATTAAAAAGTATATCCTTTTGAATTTAAAAAAATGCGAAGTAAAAAATGCAAAAAGAGCAAGTTTAAAAAAGTTTTAAAAAGTGCAATAACTTATTGCACTCCGAAATTTAGTCACCTTATTTACATCGGACTTTAAGAAACTTTATCAAAAATTTAAAGAAAAAGAAAAATGATCACAGAAGTAAGATTTAAGGATAACTAACAAATTGTCTTACTTGTCGGCAAGGAGGACTGCCGAAACCGATCCATTCTTCAAGTCGAATATAGCGGGCGTATTCCAATTGGTGATGGAGAATATATGACACTGATTCGGAGTCACCGCGACCAAGTGATCGAATCCAAATTCCATCTGAATCACTCTATCTCCAATGTCGAGCAATTCGTTGATATCCGTTCCCACCTCGGTAACTTGAATCGCCTTCCGTTTCACGAGGGTGGCTTCGAAACTCTTGTACTCCAATTTCCTGCAACGGACAATTTCATCGACGTCGATTATCTCTTCATCTCAATATCCAGTGCGCGACTTTCGCCAAAACGAAATCGAGAAACTCGATCGACTCTTTGTAAAAAAAAAAACAGAAAAATGAAGTTAACACGAGGAGCCATAAACAATGGCATTAAAAGATTAAGGCTCGGATGAAGGCCGATCGATAAGCTGCGGGCGAGCGACCGTGAAATCCCGGCGTAGCGGGTACTTAAGTGTACGAAAAGTAAGCGCGTCACTCACTTGTCGATGGTGTGCGCGACGAGGACGCTGCCGGTGCTGCAGCCCAGGGCCACCTGCGTGCCGTCGCTCGACCACGCGACGTCGTAAATGCTGCCCGCGTTCACTTTCTCCAGCGAGTGGGTCCACTGTGGACAAGCCCCTGCGGTTAATCGGCGCGGAGAGATCTGAGGCTTTTTTTGCAGCTTCGCTGCATCTTTCTTTTTCGCCTTTTTAAGAAGCGGTGGGTTATACTTACGCCCGTCTTGTCGCAGAGCTTGAGGGTGTTGAAGGAGCCGACGGCAAAGTGGCTGCCGGACAGGCACCAGTTCACCGAGGTGATCGGGTGGTCGCCCACTACGCTCGCGTACAGGGGGTTACCGCTCGAGTCCCACACCTGAACGAATTGGAGAATGCAAAATAAATATTTAAAGTTTTTCTTGTTGATTTTCGAGAAAATTTTCGGTAATGATTTGATGCAAAGAAAGCACGGAGAGAATTTTCTGGTGAAAATTACTTCTGATTGATAATTAATAAACAGAATGGTAAGCATTACTAAAAAAAGTAATGTGGTAATGCGGATTGAACAAGTCACTTGATCACAAAATTACGAGGCATAATAGTCATTTTTGCAAACAAGCGAAGATGCTTTTGATGAAAATTTCTCCTTGCTTAATTGTTACTGTAAGTTACCTTGTGACGACAATCTTCTCCTCCAGAAACAATAAGACCATGAAACTGATTCCAAGCCACAGCGAGGATCAACCCTTCATGCGCTTGCCACTAAAACAGTTGTAACATTCCACTTTTAACATATTACAATGTTTTAAGAATCTAAAACGTTTAAACGTACTTTCGGGAAATCTAATACAACTTTCTAAGAACCGTAGGAATTTTACTATATTTGTAATTAATTATACAAGAAATTTTTTTTTTCAATAATTAATAGTTTGCGAGAATCTTAGAGCATATCTATCGTAATTTTTATTAAAACTTCTTTCACGGTGCAGTTAAATAAAATAAATAATAGAAACTCACTCGTTGAGGTTTCGAACTAGTCGATAAAGATTGTATGCAGAGAAACGGCCCTTGTGAGTACAAGATCGCGGAGTTGTCCGGGCTCCAGGCGGACGCGAAAACCGCGTAATTCCCTCGAATGACGGTGGATCGCAGCATACCACTGCGGGACCATATTTTCATTTGTCCATCTTCACCGGCTAAAAATTTCATTCGATCGTTAAAAAAATTCATTTTTAATTTATGTAATAGAATAAAAATCGATCAGCTTGATTACCCGTAAATAATGCCGTTCCGTCATAGCTCCATTTGCCGGAAATCGTTGCACCAGTATGAGCAGCAACTGATTTCTCGATTCTTCCATTTTTGCTCACCAAATGAAATTTGCCTGGTAAAAAAGATAAATTTTTCATATTTAAAGTAGAAATCAATATGTCCTTCGTTGATTAATTTATAAATAGATTTTATATTGTTACCCATTTATCGATTATTTAGAGCCTTGAATTTGTGAGTAATGATAATATTTTTAGTGAATTAATTATAGAGTAAGTTAACATACCATCTGACGTTGTAATCAATAAAACATCGTGAGCCTGTTTTTTAACTGCGCCTAATGTTGACTGAGCAGGCCGAGGGTGCCATTGCATATCTGTCGGATGAAAATCCTCCGGGAATTCCGTAACGACTTTAGAATTCATCATCCCTCCCTCGAACTTCCAGCTAACGAGCAGGTGGTCATCGCTAGTGAAGATTAAGTCATGTAGATATATTTCCAATAAATACAAATAAATTATGTGACATTACGTGCGTTAAATCGATGCAGTAAAACTAAAGTAAGTTTGATTAAAAAAATCACAATGACTATTAGTTTACTCCCCCGCAAATGTAGATTTCACAAGCAATACTAACCCGCACGAGTAAATTTCGTCGGATGCTATCCAAACGACACTGGTCACGGTCTTTTTGTGACGATTGGGTCCTTGCTGCGATATTTTGAAACGCATCTTTTAAAATAAATTTCTTTTAAACAATAAGTACCAACAGGCATCAAGTTTCGAGGTTGTAAACTACTACGGTTTACTACGGGGGAGAATTGTGCAGCCTACTCTGAACGTCTCCACGGCAACGCACGGTTCACAACAATTTCTTTCACTCAGGTGTTACTAATCATTGCTTAATAATTAACTACCAAACACTTCATTTTAAATGTTAATTATTTAGCAGTTGTTATAAAATTATATTTCTATATGTTTTGTTTAGAAAATAATTTTTAAATGTTAAACTAAAAACGTGCATGTACTTAACAAAAATTCAATTTCGAATCGTATAATTCTTTCAGCGTGAGACAAAATAAATATGATGATATCGATTTAACATATATAGTACGGATTAAAGAAAGTAAACGAACCCATATAGGCTATTTTACAAATTAAATTTTTGTATAATTTTTTTGTGCGCTTTGTCCAGTAAATTGATTAGTAATAGGCCATTTTACCCATAAACAAACATGATCCGCTTTATTAACAGGCAAAGCTGAAAAGTGAAATTGTAATAGGTTTACAAAAATAAACGAATCGACAGATAGTTTTACATATATTTATTGTATAATTCCTGTCTGTGCAGTTGTCTAGCTAACTTATTAGCAATGCACCATTTCACTCCTAGACAAACACGTAACATTTCCCATCATAGGATTTCACAACCTTCAACAGTTCTAGGACAGCGACGCTTCGATTAATATCCAGATCTTCGACCTTTCTGCACCGCTACTCGATATCAGCTATGGAAGATTTTGCTTACATCGAAGCTGGTATAATAATACATATAAAATACAATATTTATAAAATAATATTAGGATCTGTACAACCGACAAATTAAATATATATATATTTGTTTTATCCATGTATTTTTTTCCTTAGATATGCTAACCCTAATGCTTACATGCTTTATGCATAGTTTGCCTTTTAATTGTACGTATGAGTGTTTGCAGTAATATAGTCGAAAGTTATTCTGTCTTATGTACAATTTGAACTGCACTACAAACAGCACCACGAAATCTTAATCGACGAGTACTCTGATATATATGCATACATCAGCTGCTCTACGCAAAACAGTTTATTTAAGAAATTCGCACATTATTTTCGGTGATGAATGATAACGGAAAATTCGAATATTACGGTAAACGATAAGTGTGGGATAAAATATAATATTAAACTGGTGTTCCTACTCATTTATCTAAAACATACTTATAGTAATTCTTCCTCGCGCTCTTATGATATATTCGAATAAACCCCGGAGTCTCGATTGTGATATACACTTACATAATAGAGATCATTAGATAAAAATCCTTTAAATTGTAGACCTTTGAAAATATATATTATTTCTTATCACGAATGATAATTTCTTTTATCACTGTCTTCCTACTTACGTCTAAAAAATACTAAAAATTCAAAAGAGCTATTCAGCCTTCACATTTTTGTCACTATGAAACCACAATAATTATCATTTTTTCCATTTTGATTGTTTTATTTTCTTTTTCTAAAATTCGAGACCCTAGGTTCCTTATAAGCGATAAAAAAATCACCGAATATTGTCACTAATTTTTTGACAATACATAACAATATTGGACGTTTTCTGCGCATAAAGTACTTCATTCGAATTATTCTCTGTACATATTGCTCGCCGATGTTCGAATTGAAGATTTTTACAATAAGATACTTCGGTTTCAATCATAACAATACACCTTGCATTTTTTTCTGTTTTTAAACAATGGTTCTTATATACACATATGTTATGTATGAGGGTCAGCTTGAAAATTCAAATAATTTTCGACAAATGTATCTTTTTCCTCCCCCAATATAGAATGTAACCGTTACATTATCTGAACACAATTTGCTTCTCCGCCATGAGAAACTCAACGAATCGCAATAAAAAATATAGACGCTTGAAATTACCCGCAATTCAAGTAAAATCTACAAAAATTATTTTCCGCCGCGCAATAATTTTCAAAGATCTTTTTAAACCTCCCATTTTTTATATCACTTAATTACGCTAATATTAATTAATTAGTTTCGGATAATGGTACTAATTAACAGATTAATTATTATCAATTTTTTTTCGACTTTCAGTACAAATATTAATAACAAACGTATTGGCATCATTGCATTTCCGACAACAACGCTCGCTTACACCTCCCGTAGCCATCGAGCTCTCCACAATAGCGTAGTATAGCTTCACAATCGAACGTTCGAAAAATTATCTAGCAGATTCCAGCGAGGTTTTGACGCGTTTTTAAAAACTAACAAATAACTTCGTATTCCTGCTTCCTTGTTGAAAAATTCCATATTTCATAGGAACCATCCGCATTGTTTTCTCTCAGAAGTGTTTACTAAACTCACTCGTTATTCTAAAGCGTGTACTCTCATTCGTGCATCGCGCGTCCCGTCAACTGATCTCAAAAGCCAATGGCAAAAACAATCAATGAAAGGTCATTGTAAAATAAAATCGATATATAAGTGTATATATAATATAAATCCTCCACGCGAGAGATTCATAATCGAATGAATTAGTGCTTCGATTAACTAGTGATGTGAGATTGAGTAAGGGTATGGCACCGATTTTACACAAATATAAAACTTTAAATAATAAAAATCGTCATTCTCGTTTTACCCAATCGACATAAAAAGAAAAATAACAATAACGAAATAATCGTTATTCTCTCTTGACTTGTAAATTCTATTGCACAATTGTCGGAACGTCAGGTTGTACATTGCAATAAGCCCGTGTATGTACTTGACTCATACCTACGCTATTGTAGGTACAAATATACGTACTATTTCGTCTTATCACCGATATGACAAAGAAATTGCATTTCATTGTGTGATGCATAAACGAGAATACTTTCCTAATACTGTTAGTTGAAAAATATTGTATCCGATACACCGCTGGCGCGTTACGCGAAAACTACTCCCGGTACAAATATGGTCACGCAATTCCCTAATCATTCTTTTGTACAAAATTTCATTTAATAAAAACTTGCCTTTTGCTACAATTCAATTAGATTATTTAGAACAACAAACAGTAGCCAAGACACAATGTAATCAATAAATTAGTTACATTATCATTAATGTAAAGATTAATGACGAGGTTGTTGCAACCACACAATTTGATTAAATCAATAATTAGAAATAGCGCCCACATCTGCTTTTTCGCTACTTATGGCATGTATCGGGTATAAATGTAAATATATGTTACAGGTCCTAAGAAATATCCCGCTACCCAAAACTTCGAAGATCAATATAAATATATATCTAAAATATCATTGCGCATATGGTTTTCGAAACGACGGTAACTACAAGTTTGAGAAACTATATTAGTTTATAAAGGTATAGAGCGAAGGTACCATAGATTAGAAGTATAGCAATGTGCGAGATATTGATAACTTTTTGAAAAGCAGAATATTACTAACAATCGCGAGAAAATTATTTCATTTTTCTTTTCGAGGCATTTAAAGTGTAAACAGTCTTATGTCATGGAATGGTGTAAAGATTTTAAGTGGTATCTTAAGCTATAGCTATATCGTTCTTCCGATTAATTTTAGAACTAAGAGACAAAGAAATTATCTTATAAAAGCTGCACCCTTTTTACGTCTACTATTTACATCGCAAAAAGATCGATCATTTTAACAAATACTGTTTCTAAATTTGACCATCGAATAATTAATTATTTTCAAATTATTTAGTTTTGATTCAAAATAGTTTTATAATATTAGTCTATATAGTAGAGTCGGTATATAGGTAAATGTAAGTAATATAAAAATATCATGTGAATGTACTAAAAGTATTAAAATATTAAGACGGTCAAAGTTTAAAAGCACATGTGCGAAACATTTGAATGCTTTATATTGCACAAAAATAAGTTTTAAAATCTTAATATTATCACTATTACTCGCAGAGTCTGTTAATGGGAAAGAAAAATTAAAACATCATCTGTCTTATAAATATTTAACGTTACATTACTTAATGTAGCACCAAATTTTCGTGATTATTCTAAACTGCACGATAAGACTTAATGAGCTAAATAAAAATAGCTTAAAATAAGAATTAAAATTCAAAAATACCAGCTATTTTTATCTTTCTACTAAAGCACAGTATCCCTATGAATCAATTGTAAATAAATTAATTTTTCGTGGTCAATTTAAAAGCAGCCGTCAATTCAGTTTATGGCGTGACTGTTACGTCGCCTAAGAAACACGCGACTATTTGCCGGGTATACCCTCGTCAGAAATATGAGGGAGCTGCCGAGGGCCAGCTTGACCGGGGCTTGACCCCCACCTGGTAACTTGATGAAAACTGTAGCGACGGCGGCAACTCCGTCGTCCGTCGGTTCGACTGCCACCGGCCTTACGTCACTGTGAAAGTTGACGATCTTATTGCGCCTACCCTTGCGCTGCGGTGAGTTCGGACTGCACTCACTTTGACTTGACATAGGTCCCTATAATAATAATAAATATTGAAATAAAACATTAATAACTTTATCATTTTTTAAATTTGTGATTTTATCAATTAATTACAAGAAATTGCTTACCTCTCGATCATAGAGAATAGTGGCAGAAGCGAAAGGTCGCTTAGCCATGTGCAGCATCTCTACGACGTGCCTCCTTCTTGCTCTCCTTACGTCGGCTGCCTGCTTCGTTTTCCAAGCGACAACGCACGCTGCCAGGAATAGGAAGAAGCAAGAGAAGAATACCGAGAAAAAGACGAATAAGTCGATGTGCAATTGGTCTTGTCGGAAGAATATCATGCCGTAGGCAGCCCGCCCGTTCATCTCCGGCATTGGCGGGTCAACGGCTCTCAGGGCTATGTGGAACTTCGTCTGCCCGAGGTCATGCTTGTCCTGAGGTAGCGTGAGTACCAGCCTGTTGGTGAGGTTTCTCACGAACAGGAAGGTATTTCGCTCGTTAATGGAGATGTAGGTGGCTAGGCCCTCCGCCTGACGTTCCATCACGGTGTACTCGACACTCGGATTCCATTGGGATTCGGTGACATTTGTAACGAAGTAGGAACTGTAAGGGAAAAAATCAACCTTACGATCGCGGGTGCGCTGATGTCCGTCATCCATCCAAGTGTCTTGATCTTTGCGCCATTTGAACTTTTCGTCAAGTTCAACCTATAAAATCGAGCATAAAAACCTTAGTATACAAACTATAGAAATAAAGGCGACAATTAAAATCAAATACTTTTGTATCTTAAGACGACAAAATCGTTTCTTGTTAATCTTTTAAAATTCAATCAATAAAACGTGATCTGCTTTATTAACACTCAAAGTTCAAAAAGTGAATTTATGAAAACAGCATAAATTTGATACAAATAAAAAAAAGTGCACTTTCAACACGTGTGATAAAAATATCATACTTTGCATATTATTTGCCTTTCATTACACGTCCTTATGGAGTTTATTGAACCCAATAGAAATGAAAGTAAATATTGAATAGTAAATGTCTGAATAATATTGACACAATATATTTTAATTCTAATTAAAAATTCTTGCACTACTTACTTCTTGATATCCAGTAGATGAATTTAAGGTGACAACAAATGTATCATCTCGCGGACTTAGGAACAAATCCAGAGCCCCCTGGGTAACGTCAATCATAATCCTGATATCCACATTCATGAAACGTGGTTGAACCATGTAAAACACTGTTTGTCCGGGATTCAAAGGCTTCGGCTTCACTTTACACTCGTCTAAACAGAAAAAAGAAGTTAAAAAAAATTTGCCAGCAGTGGTTGAAACACCTATAAATTGATAAAGGAGTACAAACCGTACGGTCCTCCAGAGAAAATAGCACACGAAAAAAGTTAATAAATAAGAATCTCATAGAATCAATCACTTATAGTGTGTTGCGACAATGATGTATTCATGTAACAATGAGTGAGTGATGCATTTGCGTATAATTTATCAAATGATAATAAAATATGTTTAAAAGCTTATTATATTTTTATTCTAATAGTTAATTTTCGGTACTTAAATTGATCTTTAAGACAATAATTAAATAGTTCAAAAATTTGTTTTTTTTTTTGCAGTAATTTAAAAAGTAATGGAAATGAATGAATTAACGAAGTAGAAAAAAAGTGACTCGAGAAAGAGATTGTAAAGACTGTCTTTTAATTAAATATAATGCATACCTATAAGTTTAGAATCGAAACACATTTTGTTATCGACGGTTACGGTCTTGTAGCACTGGTGTCCCATTGTTGGAGTTCCCGCATAATTTTCTCGACACTTGCTGCACTGCACCATCCAACAAGGTGTTAAACCGGAATTGCCTCCCTTAGATGGACCGCTCACGCAAGACGGTTCACTTTCGGTATTGTTTCGACAGTCGCAATTTTCACCCGTCACGGGATCACAAGTAAAACCATGACCGTGACATTCACACCTACAAATCAATTATTTGTTTATTTTAAATTTACTTTAACGCTTAATAAGCAACTGCTTTCAGCAATTGAGAAACTTACGGTCGGCAAACGTCTCTTAAATCTTCTGTACCCCTGAAGTAACCAGTAACGCATTCTCCGCATTTATCACCTTTGGTATTATTACCGCAATTAACACATTTAGCTTTTGCAACAGGTCCCTCAACTAACTGTTTCTTCAATAGTTCGATTGACATTTTGTCGATGGAGTTTGGATCCTGAAGTAAAGAAAATTTTAATAAAATTGTAAATAATTGAACTATTTCATAGCTGAATGAAAATTTTAATTAAAAGAAATAGTCCTTTTGAAACATCTTTAATATTCAACAAGCTTCTAACCGATTACGTAAACAATAGTAATTAAAGTAATAGGAAGCCTTACCGGTACGGTCATGCTTTCATTAATGCATATACGAGTATGCCCGTTGCAATATTCTAAACAGGGCACGCACTGGCCATTGTCAGCTGGATTACCGACGTATAAGGGTTTGCATTTATCACACTGTGGTCCCATTGTATTATTATGGCATTCCAAGCACTTATCGAGCTTGTCTGGCCCTTCGCAATTGCTGTGTCCATTGCATTGACACTGTATCGAACAGTTTCTCCCGACGTAACCAAAATCACATCGGCAAACGTCTGGCTCAACGCAAGTTCCTCTAACGCATCCCTGAGTACACATGGGCACGCATGTTTTTCTGAAATAAATGTAGATTATAAATTATTATTTCAAATCTAAATTAATACTGCAATCAATAATAAGCATAAGTTTTAGATTTGCTTACCTTCCGTATTCATTATTCATTAGTGTTCTGCAATGTAAATTATTGAAAAATTAATAATAATGAATAAACGTTTGTAGGTGCATAACATTAAGGGAGAAACTTACGATTCTTGTTTATATCCTTCGCCACACATACATTCAAACCCTTCAGGTAAATTGAAACATTTTTCACTTTTTGGTGAGCATGTGTGATGTCCATTTTCACATTCGTTTTCGGGTGGGCAACGAACATAATGCCACGAAAATCTCATTGGTGATATCACATTACTTAATGCATATGAAACATTTTCATAGAGATTTGCTTCATCCGTTGGTAAAGTAGTTGTAATAACTAACAAAAATCACATTTAAAGAAACATTAAAAAAATAGAAATCGAAACATTGTAACTAATTTATGTTTTAACTTGCTTACTTGATTCAGCTTTTGGATATTGTTGATAGTACAACATTTCACAAGTGCCACCAGCTGGGTGATCAAATCCTGGTGGAGCCTCCAAAGATCCCTCGGTACAAATTCCCTGACCAGTGATATTTGCTGAATCTAAAGAGCACCAACCACAGTGCGAATGTTTCAAACAAGTGCTGCACTGTTTGAAAGTGGAGCAAGGTTCTGGACAGTGTTCTATATCCATACTTCGAAGCACCAAACCACAAACGCCTCCAGCACAATAAAGAGGTTGGTATGATGGAGAAATGCACTGTAAAGAAATAAGCAAATGAGTAAAATTTTCGTAAAATTTTCTTTTTATTATATTACAAAATTTATTCTTAAGACTTACTTCGTTTAACCGAGTTGACCATCTACATTCTCTCCAGCCTCCTTCAGCACCTGTTCCTCGCAGGCAGCTCTTACAGTCTTTATGTTCAGAACATCTCTTTTCACATTGTGTGCTTGTCATTTTAATGCTCGATCGGTTAAAAATGTCTTCTGGTACGCAATTCCAATCATACACTGGTTCTGCTGTCAATTTCAAACCTAATTCAGCTGCAAAAAAAATGCAAGTTTAAATATAAATGTTTGACCTAGCTTTCATAGAAAAATATTTTAAAAAAAAGTAAATCATACATGTTTTTAAAACTTGTCTAGTCCAAACACAGTTACCCGGACAATTTTTACACTTTTCACAATCACTAGCAGGGCATAATCTTTCTCCACATTGATTGACATCAGTGACTAATTTTTGCCAATGTTTACACTTATTTTGCTCATCACAATCTTTATCAGCTGGAATGCATTTGCCATGGCAATCAATACACCATTTACAAACAGGCTCTGTTTCTCTGTAGTATGGCCATTCAGCTAAACAGTCCGTACATGTCTTGAAACTTTCGCATTTTCTACTTGTCATCCAATCGGAATTGCAAAATATCCCATTAGATCGATGAGCTTTGGTCACATTTACGTCACATCTGAAATATTATATTACAATGTTACAATTTAAGTAGCTAATGAGTCTAATTTCATTTAAAAAAATTGTTATTTTAAAATTAAAATTTTTTGAAAGAAGTAATCGACTATTTCTTACTTGTCATCGCGGTGTAAAGATTCTTCATTAGAGAAGCAGTATGATGCGTTTTCCCCTGTGATAGTTGTAACGGAACAAAACGAACAACCGTAATATTTCCGACAAGTAATTTTATCTGTCCATAAATTGCACAGATCTTCTGGTATGTGAATTAAGGTAACGTGACTCTTGATGCTACCGTCGAAGCCTCCTACAACGTAAACAGCATTGTTTTCAGGATCTGCATGGGTCATCGCATGAGCATACGCAGGCGGCGGGGGATTTCCTATGATTTCCATATCCTTAGTTATTAAACGAATCCACAAGTTGCAAGAGTATTTGTAAGCTATCAAAGAGTCGGTTGTATTGTGAGGATTTTGACGTCCACCGAATATCACCATATATTCATCAGTTGTAACAGCTGAATGAAGGAATCGAGCTTGTGGCTGAAAAAAATTAATAGCACCAATTGAAACGATATTTATCAAAATAATAATTTAATGAAGTATTTAAAAATTTAAGTTTAATAATATATTTATGTTACGTTTAGTAATAATAAATTTAAAATTACCGTTCCATCAGAAGAGTCATCGTCGAATGGCGGAAGTACGGACCACCTTCTTGTATTGTAATTAAGCGCATACAATTTGTTTGATATGAAAGTGCGATTGATGGCATATGTGTAGCCTCCAAAAATGTAAAAGCTGTTAGACTTGCTGTGAAAGACGGTAGAATGGCCGTAAACTCCAAGTGGTCCGTTGCCAACAGTAGGAATCATTTCCCAAGTTTCTGAATCCAAATTGAACTCCCATACTGTGTCCAAATAACCATATTTAGGACTAAAACCTCCAATCAAAACCAAACTTTCTGTCTCACTACCATCTCGGTACAAAGTGAGCGTATGTCCAGCTAGCGGCGGAGGTTCCCTTCTCGAGAGCGAATAGTCTGTTATCTGCATCCAGCGCTGATTTTGTAAACTGAATTTCCAGAAATCATTCAAGGTGTTGTTTGATAAACCTTGGATCCCCTCTTCCTTCATGGACAGACCACCGTAGACGTAAATCTGCTGCCTGCTGTGAACGATTTCAGCAGCATGGAAATATCTACCTTGTGGCATAGATGCTTCCGAAGTAGATTCTACTGTTACCGGCATCCATGTGCTATTTTTCGTATCAAACAACCTTATGTCATTCAAGGGTCCGTGACTTAGGGAGTAACCTCCGAACATCCATAAACTGCCTCGTCGATCAGCTACTAAACTGTGCCCAAAACGAGGTAATGTTTTGCGAAGGTGATCCAACTGATCAGCAAGATATTCGCTGTTAAACAACTCCGTGAATACTAATTGATTGGGCTGAACAAAAATTTCGTGAATAAATAAATTTTAAATAAATATTTAATTTTACAAATATTACATTCAAATTACTTTTTATCTTACCTTAATAGGTATTGAGCAGTCTCGTCCTCCAAAGCCTGAGGCACAAACGCAGTGCCCGTAACCTTTGTCGCATACACCTTGTTTTTTAGAGGATGAGCAATTCTTTGGGCAGAGTTCGATGTCGCAGTTTATTCCGACGAAACCTTGCTTGCAAAGGCAATTGCCGCTTCGACATTCACGATTAGATGGGCAGTTGTTGCAGGTCATCACAACATAACTCGCATTAAATCCTTCAACCTCGTCGAGTTGTTTGTAGTGTACGGTAAGAAAACCAGATTTGGCTTCAACGGTGACAGGATAATCAGTACTTTCAGTACAATAGACACCTAAGAGTTGACTTTGATGACTAGACGTAGTGGATACGAAGGCAGGTAAGCCATCATACACATAGACACTGTTTTCTTGGCAACTAACATTTATATCGTCATGAATCGTAAATTGAATTACACTTTCAACAGTAGGTGTCATCGAATCAGGAGTAAGGTCCGTCTTAGGACTGACGATCCAAAGGCATTCCCTCGTAGGTGATCCTCCCAAATGACTTTCCCAAAGTGACAACTGCGAGTGTCGGCTTCCAAGACCCTGTTTACCTTTGCTTTCACCATCCAACATTCCTCGCGACATGCAACCGTAGTAGCACATCCCACCTCTCCGTGGGTCGCCGTAATAACCCTTCTTGCACTTGTCGCATCGATCACCTTCGGTATTATCTTTACAGAAGCAAATGCCGGTCTGGCGATCACAGGTACCAAGATCAACATCGCCATGCTCATTGCAATCACACTTTTGGCACCCTTGATTTGTAGTAGCATTTCCGTAGCTACCCGCTTTACATTCATCACAATAACGCCCTTCCGTCCAGTTTTGGCACTCATCACAATTACCTATGAAAATATTGTAATTCTATTAATTTCTTTTCACATTTCCTAATATTGATTCAAAATAAAATAAATAAAAATATGTACCTGGTCCATGAACACAGGTCGAATGATTGTAGCATCCGCAATTGGTGCGACAATCTGGTCCAGTCCAACCTAAATCGCACTCGCATTTGTATTCTGGAGCTTCACTGCAATATCCATGAACGCACTTCTCGTAACAGGTTTTGGTACAATTTTCTTTGCCGTCACCGTTAAATCCACGCTTGCATTGGCAGCTATAGCTACCGTGAGTGTTTGTACAAACTGCATTTGGATGGCAGTCATGTAATCCGAGATCACATTCATCGACATCTGGACATTGGGCATACGCCCAACCAACTTCATTCACCTCTAATGTAGTGTTCTGATATTCATTTATGATCTAAAATAAGGCAATGTTAAAGTTAAAATAAGTCTTGGCGCACGACTTGAAATTATAAAATATATCAAAGAATCTTATCTGGCTGCAACTGACGAGGGCCTGATTAAAATTGCCTTTCACGCAAATTCCGAGGATGGGATTTTCGAGGCGGTGGCACCATCACAGCTCATCGAGTGTAAACAATTGGAACAATTGCTGTGGCGACTGCAACTCTTGCATTGATCGTTACCAGTGAGAGCCGAGCTGGCTCTCGCGGTGACGCCCATGAGACCAGCTTGTTCGGTCCATTCGCGACATAATCCAAACTGATATTCCGACGTGTATACAGAGAAGGAGAAGCACTCTTGCGTAGCTTCGAACCACACGCATCTACCACGTTCGTCCAAGCATTGCGTGCAGTTGGAACGCTGTCTGCACGGGACGGGCACTGATCGAGGCTGACCACTGCATTGGACAGTCGGCCGATGCGTACACAGCGTGCCTCCTCTGTCCACCATTCGCAAATGATCGTGCCTACGCATGATTTGCAAGAAATTTAATTCGAACAATTGGCACAAGTCGATGGATTAATGGTAAGGTAGTGCCACTCGCGTACAGACTGTTCGTCCAATTCGATGTCGGCCACGCAGCTTTCGGTTTCGTTCACAGAACGCGAAAGGCATCTGCAAAGAATAGAGAAACGACTAATTGATGTTTTGGGCATAATATAATCCGTTTCCAAATAGAGCAATGAAAATAAAGAATTACTTGTTGTTGAACTCGCACCAGCTGCATGCCGAATCTGTCAGACAATGAAGACAATTTTTGTACTGTTCACAAGTACCATTGTGATATGTTTCCAGATATTCGAAGGTGAATACTTTCGGATTATCGATTTGACGATTGTGTGTAATCTCCATTTTACTGGAGTGAGCATAAGTAGCTGTAACCATTCTCTTTGACTCGCTTGCCCATCGCATCGGTATACATTGTGACGTTTCTGCAGTGAGGTTTGCTATCAAGAGCTGAAAGATTTTAATAATAAATAGTTATAAAAAAAAATCTTATAATTAATGCTTCGTAATAAACTTACCAAATCTTGAGTATAATTGTTAGGCTAAATGTTAAGTGTCACATATAACTAACAATATTATAATATAATTAATATTACAACTAACGCAGATCTTGAGCATCTCAGTCTTGCCATCCCATATATTCATGGGCAGTCTCAAAAATCCGACGAGCCGCGCAATCGTCTCACCTCCCATCGCCGACTCTGTCTTCGCGCCTTGCATCGAGGGTACGCTAAAATCAACGGTGGTCGCATTTACGATGCACACCGAGTCTGGCTGTGTGAACTTCACCGGCAGTTTATACTTGAGGAAGGTCAGGCCCGGTCGTCGGTCCATCTCGCGGCACTCCACTCGGGCGATCTCGGTGCCCTTGGTATCCCACCAGCCTGGTATTTATGAGACCGTGTCGTCGCGCAGACCGCCGACACCGTAGATATCGTCTTTGTGGTGGCAGCGTGCGTTCTGGACGCACCACGTGCACGTGCCCAGATTGAACTTGTTTGACACGGAACTGCAGCCGCGCGTCGTACATTAACATTAGCCAATGAATACATTTATTTATTCGGAGGGAGTGCTGTAGATGGAGAATTTTCTTCAAGCCTTTACAGAATTAAATTAATCAAATTAAATCTTTGTACGTTATAATTTACATTCGAGTTATTTGAAGTAATTAAAATAATAAAAATGGTATTTCATAGCTGTTGCAACTGAGAGAACAGAAAAATGGCAGGAAGTTCGTCCGCGAGGAGGAAAAGAGGGGGATGTCAGAATTGTAGCTCATTCGACCGTTTACCACAAAGCAACAAATTCATTACTGGTTTACGGAGGTGTTGTCGTGCGTGTAGCTCGATTCAGCAAATTGTCCGATAGAATGTTTGTTTTTCAATTCGACAGAAGAGTGTGGTCGGAAATTAATTATTCAAGAGTGCATTTACGTGATACCTGAGAGAACGAGCATTTCACACTTGTAACATAATTGGTATGTTGCATAATAAAGTTTGCATCGTACTAGTTGAACTTAATAGCATTATGTATTAGTAATTATGACTTTGTATCTCCTTCAATATATATGATTAATTTTTTAAATTAATGATTTGTAGGCAATTATTTAGTAGTATTTGGAGGCTATTCTCATAGACATAATAAAGAGGAAATTTGTTATAAAAATGAAATGTACCTTTATCACCTTGGATGCCATTCACGGGTGAGCCATGATGTTTTAAATACAAGCAACAAAGGTAATAATTAATATTTCATTGAATTAAAATTCAATTATCGTTGAAACGCATAAATTGAAAATTCTTATGTAGATTCTCAGTATCCAAAACAACAAGGAGTATTTGCTCATGCAGCTGATGTAAGAAATGGAAACACTTCTACTAGCAGGGGGTTATCACGGCAAATGTTAATACAGATTTATTGGCATGCACGCTATCACCTATTCTTGAACCTGGAGATGGAGATATGCTGGAACCTGAACAATACTGTTCTCGACATAAAAGTCTGTTCGAGTGCGCAGCCAATCCTGAATGCGGTTGGTGCTCGGCGGACGAGGTATGCATTCTAATTGAATTTATGTTTATTTATTCTGTAAAATGGACGATAAAAATTTTAAATTAGTATTTAGTAAAAATAAGAATAAAAGTTTTAAAGATAACAAAACGTCGTGTCAAAATTTCTTAAATCTTTTTCTTAATTTTATTTAAAAATGATCAAATTTATTTCAGAACTGCTACGGTCGTACAGTAGTCAGCAACTGCACGACGAATCTACAGACGACTCGGTGTCCAGGTGTATGTCCGGCTCTAGGGGATTGTCATTCATGTCTGATCCACGGCCAGCCAGGTGGAGGATGGGGTACCAATGCGCGCGGCCGCAGTTCCGTGTCAAACAAATTCAATCTGGGTACGTGCACGTGGTGCGTCCAAAACGCACGCTGCCACCACAAAGACGATAACTACGGTGTCTGCGGTCTACGTGATGACACGGTCTCGCAAATACCGGGCTGGTGGGGTACCAAGGGCACCGAGATCGCCCGAGTGGAGGAGTGTCGCGAGATGGACCGACGACCGGGCCTGACCTTCCTCAAGTACAAACCGCCGGTGAACTTCACGCAGCCAGACTCGGTATCCATCGTAAACGCGACCACCGTGGATTTTAGCGTACCCTCGATGCAAGGCGCAAAGACAGAGTCGGCGATGGGAGGTGAGATGATTGCGCGCCTCGTCGGATTTTTGAGACTGCCCATGAATATATGGGATGGCAAGACTGAGATGCTCAAGATCTGCGTTAGTTATAATAGTGCGACACTTCACATTTCGTCTAACAATGATACTCAAGATTTGGTAAGTTTATTACGAAACATTCATTTTAAGATCTTTTTTACAACTAATTTTTATTATGAAAATCTTTCAGCTCTTGGTAGCAAATCTCACTGCAGAAACGTCGCAATGCATACCGATGCGATGGGCAAGCGATCCATTCACGGACATTTCATTGATACCTGGTCGGTATTTACTTGACTTCGAGTCAAAGAGAATGGTCACAGCTAGTTATGCTCACTCCAGTAAAATGGAGATCACACACAATCGTCAAGGCGACAATCCGAAAGTATTCACCTTTGAATATCTGGAGCCATATCAGAATGGTTCTTGTGAACAGTACAAAAATTGTCTGCATTGTCTGACAGATTCTGCATGCGGCTGGTGCGAGATCAACAACAAGTAATTCTTTATTTTCATTGCTCTATTTGGGAACGGATTATTTTACGCCTGAAAACATCAATTAATTGTTTCTCCATTCTTTGCAGATGCCTTTCGCGTTCTGTCAATGAAACTGAAAGCTGCGTGGTCGACATCGAATGGGACGAACAGTCTGTGCGCGAGTGGCACTACCTTACCATTAATCCATCGACTTGTGCCAATTGTTCGAATTACATTTCTTGCGAATCATGCGTAGACACGAGCATTTGCGAATGGTGGACAGAGGAGGCACGCTGTGCACGCATCGGCCGTCTGCCCAATGCAGTGGTCAGCCTCGATCAGTGTCCCATCCCGTGCAGACAGCGTTCCAATTGCACGCAGTGCTTGGACGAACGTGGTAGATGCGTGTGGTGCGAAGCTACTCAAGAGTGCTTCTCCTTCTCTGTTTACACGTCGGAGTATCAGTTTGGATTATGTCGCGAATGGACCGATCAAGCTGGTCTCATGGGCGTCACCGCGAGAGCCAGCTCGTCTCTCACTGGCAACGATCAATGCAAGAGTTGCAGTCGCCACAGCAATTGTTCCAATTGTTTACACTCGTTGAGCTGTGGATGGTGCCACAGCCTCGAAAATCCCATCCTCGGAGTTTGTGTGCAAGGCGATTTTAATCAGGCCCACGTCAATTGCAGCCAGGTAAGGTTCTTTCATATATCTTATAATTTCAAGTCGTGCGCCAGGACTTATTTTAACTTTAACATTGGCTTATTTTAGATCATAAATGAATATCAGAACACTACATTAGAGGTGAATGAAGTTGGTTGGGCGTATGCCCAATGTC
>UXGC01001504.1:0-21857 GCA_900480045.1 Eurytoma adleriae | reverse complement strand
TGTCCTCCCCTCACCCAACGAAGAAGCCTTCTCCAAGAACTTCGAGATCATCGAGCAGTCAGTCTCCGAGGGTTCCTAAGTCCCGGCCATATTTCGTCTTTGCGACATATTGATGCAGAGATTTGAATAATATTTATTTTTTACGATGTCATTTACACAATAATAATTTTTTCACCTCACCTCTTCTGGGCTGATCGAACATTGGAACATCACGGGATCATCGGATCCCAAGCAAAGAAAGTCCTATATGACGTATTATGAATGGCAGCATATTGGAGTAGCCTTTAAGCGAACCACGGTCAATAAAAAGAAGAAGAACAAGAAGAAGTCACCTTACCCCGATTCGAGTTCGACCCCCTTTTATAAATAGATTTTTATGCACGTGGAATATGAAGTTGTGGATTCTACCTTAATTTTGCACACAAGTTGTCGATTTTCGATAAATTGATATCGTTTTAAAATTAATTTAATTCTTTGACGTGAAGCGTAATTCTTCAATGAAATTGATTATATATCTGCGAATTATCTTGAAATCCATTTAAAAGCTATTACTCTGAAGTCCAGGGCAAAAAGTATTAAATTCCACTTAACTAACGCGCAAATGAATACCGATGAAGCTTCTTTCAAAATAAGCAATGAATATCTACTCTATTATTGCAATACTAATCCAATACTACGCTTGAAAATTAATCAACGTGAAGAAGCAATTTTCCGACCGCAGTATTTTCAAGGGGTACATAAAAAGTGTTTTTGTATTATTGCGCGGCCTGAAGATTTGAAAAAACTTTTACGGAAGTCCATCAGGTACAATTTGATATGACGTAAAGTATGATAAAAATATTAAAAATGAAGGAGGATGAATCGTTGAGAGCAATTGACTAGCCACCTGCGGCCCGAGTTTCAAACTATCTCAGTAGAGTCCGCCGGGAAGGTCAAGAAGCTCGCCGGCCAATTTCTTTGAGTGGTGGTTTCTAGTGGATGTGACTATTGTAAGGTTGCATTGTGATCAGATATCAACCGCAGTTTGTCCTCTCGCTTCAAGAATAAGCCTCATCGGGCCAATTTGAAAAATCTTGCTTACAAAGCAATTGCACCCTTCAATATTATTCATGTCCAGATTAAATTCCAAAAGTTTTTATTATAAAATAGTTAGTTTAGTCGTTTTGATTAAAAAAAAAACTATTCGGAAATTTGAAAAATTATTTTTTAAATTAAAACTATAAAACTATCGCTCATAAGAGTAATAACCGTGAAAACTGGCTTCGTTATGGAAATCTCGCTTCTTCCTCATAAGCGTAAGACTTTCGCAATCTGGCGGATGGTTATATAAGCTGCACAATGATCCTCTCTTCTGCGAAAGAATAATTAAAAAGTTAACGAACGTCTGCCTAATATTCTCGGCAAACAGAATTTTTTTCCCGGCAATTGGCCTTTTTCTCGCTTTTCCGGCCCAAGATAAAGACGTCGTCAAACGTGCAAAGACATCGGACACCCCTGCCCCCCTCGAACGAATTTCTCTGTAAATGATCCCTTCCGGCTTGGGCTTTTCATCTCCTCTAAGGCCATAGCAAGCCTTCGCACTTTGCAGCGCGCGCAACTTCAATCTCATTATTTTCTCTTCTTAATTATTCCTTTTTCTTAAACGCTATTAGCAACTTCCCGCGGGAGAAGTCTGTTGCATACTTACTCAACTTCCATTCATCTCGAGGCTTTAATCCCTTCCCTACGAATAATAAATCACTCCCTGAAATAAAACTCCGACGGGCTTCCTTTTTTTAGCGCGAAGTGTATTTGCGGCCACAACTGTAAATTTCTCCAGCCCTCCCCCTTTCCACGGCTGCTTCCATCCAATGGTTTAGGAGAAAATCATAGCAACTTGGCAAATTAAAACGTTGAATTAAGAGAAGCATTTCAAAGATAGCCCGAGCTTAAGAGAAAGACAAATTAAGCACTGGCCTTTTCAGCACTGGATGATGTACAACTGAAGCACGCGTACTTGAATGTCTTGATTCGAAAAATTGCGATCAAGAACAAAGGAATTAATGACTATTAAAACGATAATAAGACTCATTTTGCATTTATAATCTCGGTTAATTTACGAGGACTGAATATCATTATCGGAGGGAACCTTCGTGACGTCGAGTCTTTTAAATGGAAGTTCACGTCAAAGAAAACGCACGAGGAAAGAGAAGAATTTGAATTTTTTTAGACATTTATATGTAATCGGTACGGTAACAAGATTAACATGCAAATTTTACGAGGAAATGGTATTTCCTTGTGGAACATTAAACCATCCGGCGAATAGTTGGCTAGCCTTTTTCAACTCGGTGGCATAAATAATTTTTAATAAAACTTTTGATGTACCATTATATACAGCATCCTCGATTTAACGTCTCTCGCGCAACTTTTATTGTCGCGGAAATAATAAAAAAGGCGGGCTTGAATTTAAAATACTTCGTTGGCAGTATATTTAGCAATTTAATTTGGAATATTATATCCTTGTACCCTAACGACCTTCCCCTTCCTTTTCGAATATCGAATGATCGCTTTTTCTGTGGCGGAGTGATTATAAAAATCACTTTTTCCACAGTACATACTAATCCGATTAGGCAGTTTTACCTCGGACGTTGTACTGGGCGCCTCTGACGAAAACCGATAAAAGCGAGCGCCACCGTTAAAGCTAGTGCTCTTGATTATGCCTCAATTATTCAAGCGATTTTATGGAATAAAGAATAAAGGTCACCCACAGCTACCAGCTCCCTCCCTCTCGTGCACGTACGCGCTGTATTAATTATATCCGCTCGGCGGCGTGAAAAAAAATGAAGCTGCAACGTAGTCTCTTTTTAGTCCGAACCGACCGCGCACTCTCTCTTGGCATTTTGGTCGGCGAACAACCGAGGCTTGACTCGCGTTAGCCGTAAGCACAGAGTGTGGCGGCCGACAAAAGGCGTCGCGGCTGATTAATGGAGGCGGGCAATGTTGTCACCGCTGATACTAGTTTCTTCCTCGGCGACCGCCAAAACGGGGCCGCTATCGGGGAAAACCGGATTTTCAATCCGCGGCGATATTCTTTATTTTGCGCGAGTTCGCGAAGCTAGCGCAGCCGAGCATAAAGTTGCCATGTCGCCAAATCGCGCGTATAAAATCGCCCATTGAGCGAGCGTGTAAAAGTTGCGCCGGGAAGTATCTTCGAGAGGGATATCGCTCGGAAGGATCGCGACTGGGATTTCTTTTCGTCCCGACGAAAATCTGCGAGGAGACGAGAATTCGCCGAGATTGAGGAAACTCCCGAGGCTTCCTTGCCGAATGTTTTCTTGCTAGGGACGATCTTGCGAGATGATGTCGCATTTACACCTCCTGTTGAATTGCTCTAATGTTATGTTACCATTTGCTGGCTTGATGTTACCATTTGATAGCCTGTTAATTTGGATTTTAGATGGTTTATTGCTTATCATAGAGACAACAAAATTCTGCTTTTAATGGGGCAAGCCGTTTAATGCTTTTAAAATAAGTTATAGAAAAATGATTGCCAAATTTTTTCTTATGTAAGTAGAGAAAAAATAACTTTACCTAGCGAAAGTACATATAAAAAACAACATTTTGTCATCTGTCTGGTTCATTTATACCCATTAGTTAGTCTGAACCTGCCGTCTGATTCTGCATCTGATTTTCTCGAAGAAATTCCTTTGTGCCAGACTTTAGCTTGAACCGGTTGATGAAATGAGCTGAAATTTTCAGGAAATCTTCTTATGATGTTTCTTTGTATTATGAGCGAAGCGGATTTTGGAAAGCCGATATATTGTTAATTAGATTGTACAATATGTCTACCTGTTAATTACATTGAATACTAATTAACTTTATAATTAATACACAAAATAAAAATATATCGGCTTTCCAAAATCCGCTTCGTTCATAATGCAAAGAAACATAATAAGAAGATTTCCTGAAAATTTTAGCTCATTTGATCAACTGGTTCAAGCTAAAGTCTGGCACAAACGAATTTCTTCGAGAAAATAAGATGCAGAATCAGACGGCAGGTTCAGGCTAACTAATGGGTATAAATGAACCTTACAGGTGATAAAACGTTGATTTTTATATGCCCTTCGGCTAGATAAAGTTATTTTTTCTGTACTTACATACGAAAAAATTTGGCAATCATTTTTCTATAACTTATTTTCAGAGCATTAAACATAGGCTTACCCCCTTAAGGAACTTCCTTAGATGGTGATTGTGCGCACTGTGACTGTTCTGATGAAGATGGTCTTAAAAGCTAAGAATTCTTTGACCTCTTCTAAAAGCTAGAGAATATCAACGACGTGATGATCGTTTACAAAATAATAATTCAACAGAGGTGAATTCCCAATGAATATCAAAAATTTATATCGTAAAAAATAATGTTTCTTGAACCATCAACGGAATTACACTTTGCTACAATCAAAAACTAAATTAACGTATCTCTCAAAAAAATTAATCTACTTCATCGAGCTCTACTGTACATTCTGGAGAAGCGAGAAACAATTAAAAAATTTATATCGCGAAAAAATGCTGCCAAGCGCACAGTTTAAACTCGCGCGCAGAGAGATATCCCACGCGAAGGATAAATTGCGCTCGATTGCACTCGCGGCAGTGCAGGAGCGAGGCGTAAGAGGGGGAAAGTGGAGGCGGAACGTAGTTCAGCCGATTCCATCGGCCGGATTCCGCGGGAGCATCGCATTCCACTCTCGCGCGCCCGTAGCCGTTGTAGCGCGGCGCGAAAACTTTCCGCAGAGGGAGTGTGCGAAACTGGTCGCGTGACCGGCAATATCCTGCCCCTCGCGCCCGGCACTTCGGGTGCCATATATCCGCTGTAGTTCAATCAATTTCACGTCAAACTCAGCGTCTCGAGGCTTGACGTGGCCAAAAGCCGCCGAAGCCGCCAGGGAACGAAAGGGAGAGGGGCCCAGTCACGCCACCCGATTTAACGCTGAATTTCTTTTCTGTAGGTGAGGAAAAACTCGACGATCATCTCGCGAGCTTGTGTGCGAGCGCGCGCTTAGCTAGTTGCGGGGCCAATACTGTTTATCGGCCATTTCCCGCCCCCTTACGCAACCCCCTCGACTCGCAGCTCTCACGCTGAATTAATATCGAATCCCGCTCGCATTGATGTTATACCACTGCCTCTAACAGAGAGAATCACATTTTAAAGAAGGGCTATTTTAATTTCCTATTTCTGAAGTACTTGAGAGAAGTAAACTCTTTCAGAACCAGATAAACTTGAGGTATCATTAAAATGATACCCTATACTCTAAAATCCATACACTCTAAAAATAATACTTAACGTTAACGTTCTATCAGGTTTTAAAGTTTTTATCCAAAAAGTGCGAATTTCGAAATCTGTAACATTCGCTGTTTAAAACTTTTTCTTTCAGGGAGTTAAATTAATTGTAGTAATTGTATAAAAAATATATTTTCTTAACTTTGTTACAATATTTTACACTCCATCAAACTGCAAAAGCGACATATGCTGCGAGATAAACGTCGCAACTCGATTTTTTTTTATTATTTCAAGAGTTGCGATTGAACTATAGAAGAACGTTCAAAAAACGTCAACAAAACGACATTTCGGAACTACACAGTCGACTTGTTAGCACACCTGGCTGTTTTTTGTCCACCCGTTTGTTCGTTCCTTTTTTTTCTTTTTTTTTCACTCGCACTCCCATCGCCCCTTTTTTAACGGGAGCCGCGGGAATCCCAATCTAAATAGTATCCGGGCGCAGCCGATCCGGCACGCTTTTCCGGCCGATGGTCCGACGATTTAAATCAAGTTGATTTAAGCTTAGTCTTGGAGCCCTACGGCTCTCTCCATGCCTATTCTGCGGATAAGTGTCTCCTACCCTTTGTTCTCCGCCTTTTTTGTCGGTAATCTCGCAGGAATTATCGGTTGTTTTCCACTTTCAACTAGTATAAATAATGTTAATAAATGATTGAGTTTTGTTGAATTTTGTGAAATTTGGATGTGTGCGTTTTGAAGTTAATTAACTGTTTTGTATGAGTCGATTTTATTTTATTTAATGAACATCCTTAAATTATTTTTTTAAATTATATTTGTTCTTATTGTTTTATATAAATAATTGTTTCCGTAAAAAGCATTTTTTAATTATTCAAAAAATAATGCACGATTAAATTTTGCCGACGAGAATGACTATCGATATAATTACAAACCATGTCAGAAACATATGAATTATTTTTTGCTAGCTTCTAAAAGTATGCTTTAGAGTCTGAAAACAAAAAGACCATTACGTTAATAAAAGGGAATCAGAACTCTACATAAATTAGATCGTCGTAGATGTTCTAATCTTCCTTTAGCAATTAGCTTTACGTTTAAAAGTTATTTCCATCATAAGTTGTGAAGTTATTTGGAAGAAGCTTAATAAAATAAATGTACCACAAAAATCAGATTTGAAACTTTATGCTAAAGTTGATATCTCAATTCAATATATTTGTGAGTTAGGTGAACAAATTACATTAAACAAGCAAGTACATTATGCACCGAGGGGACTGTCTACATGATACCCCTACCCCTACTCTTACCCTTACGCCTTACCCCGTCCCTGTCCCCGTCCGATTCTTCTATAGAGCCTGAAATCTGGACTACTATGTACTCGATTCCGAGTTGGATTTTCGTGTTAAGAATCGAAATCGCGAAGGAATATACGTTAATGGAAGACCGTATTGAGTAATAGGGCGGTGACAGGGACGGGGTAAGGGGTAAGGGTAAGGGTAAGGGTAAGGGTAAGGGTAAGGGTAAGGGGTAAGGGGTAAGGGTAAGGGGTAAGGGGTAAGGGTAAGGAGTAAGGGTAAGGGGTAAGGGATAAGGGTAAGGGTAAGGAGCAAGGGTAACGGGTAAGGGTAAGGGGTAACCCCGGTGTCACACTATTTTCAAGTGACAGTGGTCATTGACAACTGTTGCAACTGTCACGCGACTTACAGAGTGCAACCTTTACTTATTAAGGTAGTTCACACTCATATTAAGGTAGATCTACATTTGTTTCGTGACTTTGAAGAGAAAAAGTTTTTCCGTGTATGGTAAGCGGTAAGGCAGGATCAGCTGGGCAGCGCTCTACTCACTTTTGTCTATGTGGAGTACAGCGATGCCTAGGGAGTACATCGCCCCTCCTAGTAGGGCGAACAGTACGCACTTTACGCGTGGCGTGTAAAAAATATATTCTAATATGTGCAGTCTGACCAAATCAAAACTTTACTACTGGCACTTCGCTCTTCGTTCTTAGGGAAATCCCTTCTAAAAAACTAAGTAGCGAAATAATTAGTCTCATGCAAAGCACTCTAATATACATTCTCTCTATCTCGATCTTGCAAAATAATAACAGTTTCTTTAAGTGATCAAAAATGCAAGCCGCTGTAGAAAGCTCAAGCATGCCTTGGTTCTATTGAAATACAAAAGAAATTCATTGAAAAGATATATAATTATTTGATAAAGCAAATTCATCGATATTCCAGAACTTATTTCAAAGAAAATAAGCCTCTTTTGATAAAAGCTTTTCTCGAAGGCGATTTGACAAAAGTAACATGTTTCGTTCTCGAGCAGTGCAGTGAAGTCCACAAAGCTTCATTGCTTTTACCTTAGATGGCTGCTGTCAAGATGACACGATCAACTTATAATGTATGGAAATGGTAAGATTGCAAACGAGTCTCAAGTTTGATGATACCACAAATGATTTTTTACCTCGAAACTTTTTTTCATCACGATAACATTTATTCTACGAGGAAGCAAAATGACAAATCATGAATTAAAATAGGCTTTTTTTGAGATGTGGCAGTGCGCATAAGAAGCGAAGATACAGAGTAGGTTTATAAATAATTGAGAGGTAAAAAGTGTAGGGTAGAGAGGTGGTGGAGGGGGCGAGCGGTAGAACGAAAGGGAACAGCGGGAGGGACAGAGAGCGAGCGAATTCGCGGTTTATCAATCGATACGTAAAATCTCGTTAAGCGTAACCGCTGCGGCAATTCGTTGACTCATTAACCGATATCGAACGCGAACCCATACGGCCGCTCGCGCGCTAATTTGCCAGGCAGCGTCGTTCCCCGAGTCTAATGGGAAATCAGTATCGGACGTGTCATCGCGCATGACTTGCTCGAATGCTGTCGCTGCGGCTCGCATTTCCGCAACAATCGCGCATCCTAATAGCTCCAACTGTCGGCAAAAAGCTCCGTTTAAACGTGAAAAAAATTGGCACTATCGATTTTCATTAGTTATCTGTTCACTTTCAATTCTAAACTGTGTAGTATATCTGTAAATTAGAATAAATAATAGAGGAATAGCGGTCTTTGGAGTTGCAAAAAATACTGTGGCAATTGGGATCCCGCATGAAAAAACAAATTAAAATTCCATTATATCCGTCTGATAGAAAATCAAAAAATAATCGACACGTATGTTTTTCTTTTTTTTTTATTTGACTTTTATTGACAAAGGTAAAGCTTGTTAAAATAAAGTATGTAATCCGAACAAATATTTATTGAAAGTATAAAAATATTCATATTTTTGAAGCATGAGAGATTTTTTTGGCGTACAGCCTTTGAAATTGACGTTTTGTTTCTCTACTTATATTTGCTTTTTTCATGGACTTTGTAGGTCTTTTGGAAACGGAGTTATCATTAAAAATGATATGCAAAATTTTTTAAATAACTTTAGAGACCTTCTGGGTCGTAAATATTGATCGTTAGATCCTAATATTTTGGCTTTCTTCATATTTTGGCATAAGAAAACTATGTTCACAGTTTAAGCAGAATCCGTGATCCGGAGTTCTGATAATCTCCTAGTTAGTTTAATGGAATAAATGTAATTTATTAACATGAATGTAGTGAATTGAGTTTGTGCGTTTTTAATTGTTTTTATCATTTTGACATTGAAATTGTTTTTACTAATTCGACTGTGATATCATTTAAACAAATATTTGATTTAAAGTGGCTGTGACTTCTTGAATATTTTATTTTACTTTATTATTTGTAAATTCTGCAACACCAGACTGGATAATGAGTGTGTCAGTCTATTATCATAAATTTATTTTTGTAAATCTCTTAATCGTAATAATCTCTTTTACTGCCGCGATTACAGTACGTAAAAGGATCAGTAATCCCTGGCGCAGGGCAGGAGGGAGGCATCGAAAATCAATCGGCGGAACGAATTGTCGAATTCGGGATGGCGGCAAATGGCGCCGGGTAAAAATCGCATTCGCTCGAGCCATTAGGCGCGCGGGGGACGCTATTTAAATAAACATGGCCCAGAGGCGCAGAGCGCCGAAGTCGTTGGCGCGGCCGCGCTTCGCGCCGCCCGAATGTGTGTAAACTCGCGAACAGGCCGGGCCGGGCATAACGCCGCAGCTGGCGCTGGGGTCGGCTGCGGTTGTTCGCTAGCGTGTCGGTTAATTGATGCTGGTTTATTAGCTGCCTCTTTTGGCAGCGGGCGCGAACTGCCGGCCCATTACTTGACGCCCGCGCGCGATCCCCGACAACTCGACCGATATGCGTAATTAATTTGAAATTATGCCGACCTTTGCCGGCCCATCCCACGCTTCCGCTTCTCCGGGAGCGGCGGTCGAATGAAATTTTCGCCGAGTTCTCGATCGAAAATAATCTACAGACCACCCGCACCGCGTATCCACTTTCCGAAAGCTCTAATTGTTAGCCTTCGGAATTTGGTTTCTTGTTGAACGGAAATGTTTCACGGGTGATAAGGACGTATCAAACTTTTAGAGCTGCAGGTCATCGTTGTTCTGCTATGAAAATTAGAGCGTATTCGGATTAAAGCTTCCCATTGATTTCCTGTAAGGCAGTTGAATCTTCTTCACATTTTTAAATTTAAACACTTGCGAGGAAACTTTTAAAAGATTGTTTAATTAAATAATCAATAGTCAACTAAAGAATCAATTATTTATCTGAAGGAGAAATCGTCATTTAAAAAAAAACGGCAGGATGTTGTTAAAAATTCAAAGAGACACTTTGATTAGCCAATCAATATCCAGTTGAATGGCCCCAAAATTCAAAATGTTTTGATATGAATGCTATGTTTAAAATTAAAGATTGAATAATCAAAGAATGTTGAAGTATCTATTTAAAATAAAAAGAGCAAGAAAATGTAACCAATTACGTATCCGCGTTTTAAATCTAACTAGTTTTATTAAATGAAGTATAGAGAATGAACATATGCCGTACAATATGAAATGATCGTGGACATGAAAAAATTAAAGGCGCGAACCGCGATGAATTTTGCTAGTCACATTCAATTTGAAAATGTACTAATTCTTAGCTACAGATTTTCTATAAATTTTTAATTAAATTTAAAGAACATTTACAGTCATCGATATATTTTTTGTAATCATAAATATCTGTACGAGTTTTTTTTCTTAAATTATTTAAATATTTCAAACTGATTATGTTCTACAATGCAAATCTGTCTCCATTTCCAATTTAAGGCATTAGATAATCGTATAAACTCAGAATCAATCATGTAGCTGATATTGCATTGCTATAAAATGTTAATATAATTGTCGTTGTCATGGGAAACTAAATTTGTCAATTACCCACAGTTCAATTACCTGAAGTGACGGTAAAATTTTATTCTTCATTTAGATTATTTCGGGAATTGCATATAAATGGAAGGAGCGATAGTATAAATAATTGTAGGATCGACAAAATAAATTTGGCGCTAAAATATTATTAATTTGTAAACTTACACATTTTAGTTGTTTAGTTACATGTGTCAAGGTTATAGTTAAAAAAAAGTATTTATCTCGTGATTTTCCTAAAAAATCTATTAATAACAATACTGTGGTGACAATCTAAGTTAAATGAGCTATATATGTGGTAATTTTCAAGTGCATTTTGTGCCATATTTTTTATGCAAAATAACGTCACTGAACGTTTCTCCTTGACTCTTTAAGTCGAGAAATTTATTCAATTAAGTTGCAGGTTTTTAAGTCAAATGTCAATAATTTGTTTGTTTTGCAATTTATGAAGTAATACTCCGAGATTTACTTGCGATCATTAATAACAAGTAAGTTTTAATGAATATTGTTAACAATACAGAATTTAGAACTACCTAGTACTTCAAAAACAGACAAACATTTTAAGCAGCTTAAATTGCACCCTTTTCAGAACTTTCACCCTTACGTAGCGTAAGCATAAAAAAAGAGATTATTATAGCTTAAGGGGGTTCTTGCACGATTCTCTAGACAGTAGAGACTCAATTCATGAATTATAATTTATAGCTTATTAAACTAATAAAATTTGACACTTTTTAAAACAATATTTGGAATTATTATTTCGTAAAATAATATTATATACGTAAAACACTACCTTAATTAACGCCGTAACCAGTGCTGGGCCTGGCATATTTCACGGGACATTTTCGGTGCATTTCGTATATCTATATGCGTGGTACATTTTGGCATTTTTTATATATAGATGTACTAAATGTACAGAAAATATCCTGAGTGAAATCTGCTGCAGCCCTGTACTGGCCGTAACCTCAATTTCGCGAAGATGACTTTAATGAGATCTGTAATGAGAGATGGATCGATGATCCGATCACGTCATCGACCTTGTAGTTCCTTTGAGGGCGGGTCCATTTGTGGCGCCGTTGAAGAGTGTTCAAGTACTCACGGCTCCAGCACGGCTAAAATCAGTCACGCATCCTCTTGGCAAGCTGCCAATGCATGGCGTAATCCAAATTGAAGTCCTTATGTGGGGCTGAGGATGGAAAAGGAGTGGTCCACCGATGAGGAATTAGTAAGCTGGAGTGAGATCATCGAGAACATCGGTGTCTCCTGACATTGCCCTAAGTAGGCGGCTATTGAGTACGACTTCGACACTAATTGCGAGGAGTGTGGTGAACTCCACTCCAAAGTGTGACGATGATGGAGGATTAAAGTTCCACTTGATTCCTTCTGAGGCTACAGTGTCAGTTACAAGGTTCCAGTCGTCTGCGCAGAGCTGCTTGAGTGCTCGTCGCGCTAGGTATGGCAAAACGGACTCACCGTAGCCGAGCGTTTCAAGTTCGATATTCCTCTCTCGCTGTTCTGGTGATTCGCTCCAGACAATAAGCTATCTGTACAATAAGCTATCCTCCATCTCCTCCATCGGATGATAAGGGAAGAGAGGCATCTCTGGAATTTCAGTCCCGGTCGCAGAGCATCGTGTAGACAGCGCCTCAAGAATGTAGGGTAAGATGCGTTGAATACAAATAGTAACCATCTTCCGTCATCCTTCATTTGCCAGATCCCATTATGGGAGAGGTACTTGGCATGCGGGTGTGAAGACTCCAATTCCGCTGCGGTGAATCGAGCGGACAATCCTTCGGACGTTACTTAAGCTCTCGCAACGGAACGGAGTAGCGTCCTGATTTAAGCCGGTAGTATCTGGCTTGGAAGAGGACTTCGCATGCCAGATCTTCGGGAGCTTGTCGAATGACTCGTGGCACCTCCTCAGTGATCTAAAATCGTTACATTAGCTTAATTAACACCTCGTGCCAGTTATCCTGCTGAGAATTAGTAGTTGTGGAACAATTAGTACCAGTGGCCGCGGGCTGCGGTGCCTGTGGTAGATGGAGTTCTAGGTCGTCTCTGGTCTGTAATAGCCCATCCGAACAAGGTCATTTATGACACCAGTCCGTCTTGTATCAAGATACCAGGGCGAAAGAAACTGGCATAGGTGTCGGCACCAAGAACTAAATCAATTCCACGAGGCAGGTGGAAGACAGGATCTGCGAGGGGGAGGCTCCGGAAATGCTAAACAGACTGCGAGTCCAGTTGACGAGAAGGCATCTAAATACCCAGGCAATTACGTATACCTATTGCATCAACTGACTGGGTTGTAGGCAATCCGGAAAGGTGCAGCTGGAGACGTATGTATATGAGCGCGGAGTCCATCACTTCTCCGGTGACCCCGGTGACTCCCACCTTTCTTCTCTCCCATTCGCATCCGAGCTTGAGGGCGATACGGATATTGGTTAAGGAGAACTTGGAGCATGGGTCGATAAGTGCTCGAACACGTGCAGAGGTGGTTGAGTGCTCGTCGCTTTCTAGAGTGACCAAGGCGGTTGGTAGAAGACTGAGTCATGCTGTGTCATCGAGATGTCCTCGCTAGGGAGAGGTTCCTCCGATCTCGTCTTCCTGCCTCCTCTTGGTAGGTAGTTCGACACTGCAAGGTTGACGCTTAGTTCGTTTTTCTCCGGTTTTGTGGAGGAGCGTGTGGTGGTGACCACTCTTCCCAGTCCCTCCGAGTAACCGGGTCCATTGCATCGCATGCGAACAATACGATCCAGTCGTACCACGAGACCACTGGCCTGCTATGAGTGCGGAGCTGGTCACGATGACGCTTGATCTCGTGGTAAAGTTGCCGTATACGAACTGCTAACTCCTCTTTAAGTGGCGGAGAGTTTTGAGGGCCTTGATGTGGTCCTGAACAAGAAAACGCTCATGATCATAGAGACCTTTCAAAGTCTCTCAAGCAATGCGGTAATTGGCATCCGTGATCTTCAACGAGTCGAGGGCTGCCTTCGCCTCGCCTTGCACATAACTCCTCAGGTAATAAAATTTTCAACATTGCTCAGATGGAGGGCCATATATATCAGAGAGCAGAAGAGGTCTCTGAACGATTCCCACGCTCCGAGACGGCCGCTGTAAGACGATGCGAAGCAAACGGGTGGAAGCGTGAGATTTAGTCATCGGTGAGCTATGCTCACTAAGGGGTGAAGGACTCGCAAAAATGGGGTGATAATTGAGGAGACTCAATTTTATTATTCTCAACTCGGGATGTCCGAAGAACACCTTCAAGGAGAGCGAGTCGGGTCGAGGGTGATAACGCTCCCGAACTCGCCCCCTTATATGCATCTTGGTGTCTCTTGTGGTTGCCGCATCGCCTCCTAGCGGCGGCGCACGAACTACGCTGCTGGTGCGTCGCGGCACGGTATATACAGATATACCCGGCGCTGTGTATGTCGTGTTGCGCATGCGCAGGACGGGTATAACAATTCCCCCCTTTTTGTTGCCGCGGTGTACAGTTAGCGAAAAGATTACATCGAATAACATATTATAATTTGAGAAAATCAGTTAAACAATTCAAGATTAATTTCGCAGACAAATGATTAGAAATATTTCGGTGTCTTAAATCTAGTATCGGAAAGATAATTAATTCTTAGTCTTTTGGCGTGAGCAGGCACTTTTTGAAACACTTTATCACTCGTTTTCGCTTTGTCGCCTCGGCAATGGTCGGAGGTTGTAGCTTCGCTTCCGGAATGATTTTTTGGGTCTGCCGCATCTGCGGCGTGTCCGCCTCCCGGCGGAACTGGAGGGAACGATCATCTGATCACCTTTAGAATGACTTAATTCAAGAGAGTCAGCAGCCTCTTGGCTACTGTGATATTTGGCAACCGAGGAACAACGAGGCAACGGCCATCGGGAGCCAGCTGAACGTCGGTTGTACGACCGTCGTAGTTGGTGGTGTGGTGGTACCCGGCATTGACAGTGGGGTCAATGCCGTAGGCCGTGGAGCGCTCGGCGCGCGCAGTGGGGCGCTCGCCGTGAGCGAGTTGATGCCCAGCGTCATCCAACGTCGAGGGCGGTGGTGTGCTCGGAGACCAAGGGTAGGTCGTCGACGAGCAAGGGCGAACCTGGCAACCGAAGTGGTTCAATTGCCGTGGGTGGACGTGTGCTCGGCCACCGAAATGGGTCGATCACCGTGAGCGCGATGATGCCCGGAGCCAGTCACGGACGGCGATGTGTACGCCGAAGTGGGATGATCTGACATTCTCGGCGGGGCAGTGATTGTGGATTGTTGGTTGTACGATGGTCTCCAGACCATCGGTATCCCTTTGCGCAGAGTATCCGGAGTCGATGAAAGAGGTTCTGGCAAATCCAGTAACCATCCTTCTGGTCATCGGATATTGCTGGCAAGCGGTCACACATGAGCGTGCCTCCCCGTCGTGGTGATCTGCACGGGGAGTTGCTTTCGATCCCCGTCCTGTTGGTTTGTTGTTTGGGTGTGAATGCCTGCGACCACCCAGGCCGCAGCTTGTCTCAGAAGGACTTCGCAGGAGTACTCGGCTTGCTCCATGGTTGCTCCCTATTGATGATGGCTATGAAAAAAATGGATGGGCGCCACTGGGTGTTTCAATACTCCCAGAAGTGTATATACCTCCGTTGACGCTGATGAAGGCGGGCGGTGTGGCTGTTGGTTATCGGCTAGCTCCTTGGTGGTCGCAGGCCCTCCAAGCATCGGCTCGGACGTTCTCGGTGCCCCACGTTGGGCGCCATTTGTCGTAAAAACGGCGGTGATGGTTTCGGCGACAATAGGGGAAGCGCCAATGGTGAGGACTCTCGGTTGAAAGGAACCCTCCGCGATCGACTGCTGGATGGTCTCGGCGTAGCTTCTCCGTTGAGTGAGGGGAGGACACAGCACTAACCCCATTCATCTAGCTCTACGAGCCTAGAGCCGTCAACTATCCCGAAGAGAAGGAGGCCCAGTGACTTATCAGTCACCGGTGAGCTATGCTCACTATAAAGGGGTGAAGGATTCGCAAATACGGGGTGATAAATAAGGAGACTCAATTTTATCCAAAAGGTGTCTTTATTCTCAACTCGGGATGTCCGAAGAACACCTTCGAGGAGGAGTCGGGACGAGGGTGATTACGCTCCAGAAATCGCCTCCTTTTATGCATCTTGGTGTCTCTTGCGGTTGCGCGCGAACTACGGTTCTACGCCGTCCTAGCGGCGGCGCGCGAACTACGCTAGCTGGTGCGCCGCGGCACGGTATATACAAATATACCCGGCGCTGTGTGTGTCGTGTTGCGCACGTGCAGGGGCGGGTGTAACAAAGAAATGAAATTTATATGGCGCAGTGGCAAATTGGACTAAGGCTTTCAGGATCCCGTGCTTCCTCTAAGGAGTGCGACTTTGTTGTATTAATATTTTTATTATCTCGCTAAATGAAATTTGTAGCTAAAAATTTTACAATAGATATCAAGATAAAACAAATTTGAAAACGTCCAAAGCTAATTATCTCCAAGAAAGTATTCTGGCCGTTAACCAGGAGACGAAAATGGCGGTAATCCCCGTTATCCTCGGGTGACATTCCGCAAACAGCTCGAAGCAGTCGAAGCAACTGATCGATCCGAGGAGACGGGCTTACCGAGTGCTGACATTACTTTTCTGGAAACCCTTTGGCCCTTCCCTAATAATCCACTGGGCGTTCTGTCCCGCCGCAAAAGCCGAGGATACGCGTGCGTCTCCCTGTTGTGCCACGGCTGTACGACAGACGCGCGATAAGGTTGCCCTCGCCGCCGCGGCGCGTGTGTACCGGCCCGGATTAAGTGAGATTTCGGGGGTAGGAGCGAGGCACAGGCGGCTGCTCGGCGAGGAGGAAATCGGCCGGACGGGAGTAGCGGCTGACGCTGCACACTCGCGTGTTTAGCGCCGGGGACGTCCGCTCCGAGGCGATCGACTGCGAATGCCCAAGCATCCCTGAGAGGGGGTGGCACTTTCTCGTGCGGTGTGAGGATCGAGAGGGAGGATTCCCCCGTTGTCTCGCCAGGTCCGCTTGTTAACCCCTTTGAGTCCGCCGACTCCCCCCCCTCCTCTCTCCCTCTCTCTCTGTCTCTCTCTTACCACTTTGCTCTTTTTTTTCTCGGCAGTGAAGGGTTGTTCCAAGAGGGTCGCGTGTTTTTGCTCTTCTCCGCGCTCAAGTGCTTTGGATCGAAAGCTGTGGTGTGTGGTTGAGCAAATACTTAGTTGATTATTTAAACTTCAGTATGTGAAGATAATTTATTATGTTTCAGATAATAAATAATCTAATTACATCTGAAAACAGTATTTTCTTTTACTTTGTTCTGAGTTTGAAGTAGCTCTCTGCTTACATTTGAAAAACCGCTGCCAATAGATTAGCACATAGTTTCCTCAAACTTAATTTTAGACTTCGAATTATATATTTATTTATTAATTATAAATTGAACGGGCATTGGAGTATATAATACAAAATAAGAAAAAATAATTGTTCATTGATAAAATATTGAAATGTGCGTGTGAACGAAAAACAAGTAAACAATTTCATTCTGAAAATATTACGTCGAAATATAGATAGACAATTTTAAGAATTTTTCTCTTTAATTTCAATTTCACCCATCAGTCAAGCGTAGTTTTCTAACAATTTTTACCATTAAGTACCTCAAATATTGTACAGACAAAATTATTTTTACACTATTTATTAAAAGAAGAACTTACGTAATATCCGTTCGCTAGATCCTGCGATCTTAGGGTATACCCTCCGGACACACACACACACACACACACACACACACACACGCACGCACGCACGCACGCACGCACACACACACAAAAAGCGTATTTTTTGTTGCACGAATCGGTTTGAAAATTTGTAATTTGGTAGCATTTGATATATCTTGGATGAGTTCTTGAAAAAATATACTCCTTTAGAAACCAAAGAATAGGATCTTCTTAAAAATTTGAGGTGAAAAACCTCCGAACAAATCCTGTTCGTTACATATATTTCAAAATTATTTTTGTACTGCTGTTTTCTATTCCCAATTCATTACTCTCGATATAACATCCGACTATCCCGTCATTCTTCCAGACTAGATGCGCGCCAGTCAGTACAATTTGAATTACGGCCGAGTGCGCATAGCCGAAGGATCAATTAAATTTCTATTAAGCTCGTCGGCCTTTTCCAATGGCGCCGTCGCGTGGAGCACCATTTATCGATGGGATTTGCATTGCAACCCACCCTCCAGCCCTCTTTTCCCGCGGGAATGGAAGCGTGAAATTCTTCGTGCCCGCGCTACCTACGTAGTTTTAGATCGATCGATTACGTCCTTTTTCCGTTTCGCCGATACGTCGCGATTTTTTCGTGAAATAGGGAAAGGGGAGGGCGGAAATGTTATGACCGTAAAATAATTTGATGCATCAAATGATTGAATTTTTCGCAATTGCTCGGAGTACACGAGAGCGTTTCATTGCATGCAAGCATCGAGGCAACAGAGGTTAACGGAAGCGAATGATTCGTGAAAAACCTTCCAATTTTTATTGAATTCAACTTAATAGTTTATTTATTTTTATACAGATTTCATTTTTCTGCAGGAATCCTAATAGAAATGTGTTAGTGTTTTTGCATAATTTTGTTATATTAATAATTAATAAAAAATCATACATATTCTGGTAAACTCATGATTAATTTTGTTACCAGTCGGAATGATTTGTTAATATTTTACCTCAGCACAAAAATGTCCTACGTCTTTCCTACATGCGACGTCCTGCGAAGTTCTGAATTTGTTTAAATTATAAAAGACACTATATATTAAATAATTGTAAAGTCTTCTTCCTTTTCTTCTTTGTGATTGGGTTGGCACCGAACTCGTACGGCCACCAATTGTAAAGTCAACTGTGGAACATGTAGAATAATTCGCATCGCTAGGATTGAATGTTATTTTAGTCCCGGTATCTCCTATCTTGTATTGTCATTCAGATTTTAACTTATATAACATTGTCCTTTGTTTTAAATGTTTGAGTAACATTTAATTTACAAATTGGCTATATGAAAGTTGGGTCTGGTGAGACATGCCTAAAAGTTTTTACTTATTTTCCTGATAATACTTGCTTAAATAAAGAAAAAAAGGCGCGCAACATTACTTTGCCTCTCGTTATTTGCATCGCCATAAATGACTATCTGTACGTGGGCAGCAGCTATATTACGTTCGTGTGTATGACTCGGCCCACGAGTCATAACGCACATCGAGTTTTTTCCTTCCTCCTCTAGCGCCGTCCCAAAGTTTTACGATTGAGGCCGCAGTGGTAAGCTGCGCCGGGATTGACAATATTGCTTTTTATTGGCCGGCTCACCGTTCTTTCATCGTGTGTCCGGCAAAAAAGGTTATTTTTGCAGGAATTTCCCGAGGATGATTCGTCAGGATATAACGCCCCCCTTTTTCTGCGCGCGTTTACGTTACGGTAAAAAGATTCTCCGGGGGTAATCCCTGATTATCGAAATCCAATGCTGGCGCAGCACTACGGCTCGGCCCTAGCAGCAATCCTCCCTTCGATTTTCCCCTGATAAACAGGGCCGTGCACTCGCGTTTCCCGACTGGAACTTATAGCAACTTCTGTATCAAGGTGCGACTTTTTTCTTCTTCTGCATCGCCCCTCCAGAGCTATAACTGCCTTTTTTCCGCTCGTCCGACCGACTTGTTTGAGAACGATGCGAGATGCCATTTATTGAAGCTGAAATTTATCTCTTTTTTCTGCACCCCGGTTCGGACGAGGCGTGTAACGGAAAAAATGTATCATTAATAGCTCGTTATCGTACTGTAGTGAGCGACCATTTTATCGCTCGGCTCTATCGACTGCCTAATTTATATGCTATTTTATTGGATATATTTTATGATAAGATGATTCGTCTGATTTTGTTGAAAGAGTAGCGGGCGCAATTCATTCCTTTGAGTTTTTGTTAATATTCTATGCGCAAATCCCAAAAACATGATACGCACCATTTCGAAGTTCATTGATCAGTTTTGGAAATCCATTATATAATTCTGTTGTGGACCTAAAGTCTATTAATATTTAAGTCACACAATTATTTTGCCATTTTATGCATGCATATAATTGAATTCGAACGAAAGCTCATTTGAAATTTTAATTTAAATTCAATGTCAATCGTGAATAACGATTTACGTACCGCTTTAATGTTGCAGATAAATTGAAAGTCGGTTATAATATTGTTACATAATGTAATTATCTAATCCTTGAAATAAACCAGGATCTTTTCATCGAATATTATTGCCAACGGCCCCGATAATTATATACTATCGTACTCAGGACAGGTAAACATAAAACCTCTTTCTTTTATATCCTCAGAAACGACAATTTACAAAGAATTTTAAACAATTTAACAAATCCTGTAAACAGATTAGATCTTATCGGAATAATAATTTATCTATTCGGAAAGAGAACACTTCGACGCCTCCAATTCAAGGACTTATTTTGAAAAATCGTTTGGAAGCGCCACGATACCGTTTGGAAAGGAATTATCTTGCAAATTCGTTTGGACTTTATACTTATTTCGCGAAAGTCTTTGGAAGAAAGATAGTAAAAAAAAATATTATTGTAAAGACCTATTTGGGTTGTTTGAATAATCAGTAGTACAAACTTTGATAGTGTCAGGCGCGCAAGTACATTGGCTAATACATAATTGTACATGTGCTCATTCGGAAAATGAAATTCCCAACATTTTTTATACTGAAAATTAGATTTTTTACCGTTTTTGCACTATCGGTCTGACACCGTAAAAGTTTCTACTACTTATTATTATATACCAATTGTTGAATCATAATCCAACATCACTAACACTAACATCACTAACATCTGCAACCAATATGCAATGCAGATGATTATTGCATTTCTTCCTTAGAAATAAAAATTATTTCCGTACGGAAACTCAAGTGTTAGCCCTCCGCAAGAGCAAAAACCCACGAGTAGTTGTAGTTGCGGCTTGTTAGAGGCAACGCAAGTCAACTTTTTCCCCCCTTCAAGTGTCTTCCTTTCCGCAGAAACTGCGAATTTTTCCCCCACCTGCTCCCCCGATAAGCGTGTGAAATCCCTCTCTCCGCACGTTCCTTGGACCAAGCTGCTTCTTCAAATTTTTTTTTTTAAGTTTTCATACACCAATTAAGAGAGCAGAAAAGTTTCGCGGGAAAAATCGAAAAAGTCGAGGATTGTTTTCACGGTACGGGAGGAGGTGCGGCCGGCCGGAGAGAAAACTCCGCGCATAACAATTTCAATCGGATCTTGAAATGCCACATGCACGTCTCCCGAAGTTTCGGTTAGCGCGCGCAAAGTCGCGCCCGAGAGAGAAAAGAGAACACGTGACCGCGGTACACGCCGAGCGAAAGGGGCCGGGGTAAGGGGGCGGTGTGCACGCCCGCGCGCGCCGAAGGCGCACGGCGAGAGAAGCGCTTTTTCGCGGCGAAGTTACCTCGTAACTCCTGCCGGCTCATTACGTCTCCCGCGCGGGAGTTCCGCGAGTCCAAAGATAAATGGAACGTGAAAGTTTTGAGCATTGCGAAATTTTAAGGTCGGGACGCGCGCGCGCGAGCTGACTCTCGCTTCCTCGATTTCTGTTTCTTTTCCGCAGCGGCGGCTGTCTTTTTTGCGGCGTTTAAAGGCCGGCGCGTATGTACCTCGCGCATTGCGCCGCGCTGACGCTTCCACGTGCAGCAGCTTTTCATCTCCCGTTGAGGGATGCCTCCCTTTTATTTGTTGCTCCTCCCGCGGGGAGCTTTGCGATGGTAGGAACGCGCTGCAAATATCATTAGCGGAACTCAAAATGCATTGTTTTACTGTAATTAGCTTACCTTGAGCTTTCCTTTGAGAAGTTGCAATTTAAATAGTGTTTACTTAAAAAGTTGTAACACAGAAGAAGTTTTGTCAACTTTAATGGAAAAAGCTGCGAAGTGTTTAGCTAAAGTGTCGCTTATCTGTTTGTTTAATTATTTAATCATATAACTTCGCAATTAAGAAGTTAACTAAAAATTATTTTTGTATATTTAATGAATTCAAAAGAAGTAATTATGAGAAGCTTATTTTAGTTATGACGGCAATTACATTAATGCAAATATTTCTAATAAGTGTGTGATAAAGTGCTAAAAAAATAATAGAGAAAATTTTGCTATAAATTATTGAAAGTGAAGGACAATCTTGAAACATGATAAAAATTACCACAAATCGACGCCTCTAACGAAGAAAAGCACTATTCTTTCTCACCGCGAAAACTAACACATTTCAAAAATTTACAACGAAAAA
>UXGC01001503.1:0-21857 GCA_900480045.1 Eurytoma adleriae | reverse complement strand
CCACGCCGAAATGACTATTTTTTCATTCCCGCGCCGGGATAAAAATAGGCACTTTTGGCGAGGGTATGTAAAAAAATTAATTTCATATAGCCCATAAATTTTGTATTAGATATTACGCATTATTTATAACACTTTTAGATTATGCTGTTTAATCAGAGATATATATTAAATAACACATATATAAATCACATTACTATTTTAAACTTTGGAAGATATATCAATAGACTTTATAAAACAAATATTTGTTTACCTTCAATTTTTGCAACATATAACTTATTAGCATTGATTCCCTATAACATCACGTTGTTAAAGTTGTAATGACGTAGTTTTTTCAACGTTGTAAAAACGTTTAATTTGTCCACAGACATTTTATTAAACATTAGACAAGAAATTGCAAGGTGAAAATTTCGTCTTTGTTCTCGAAATTTTTCAGAGATAACAAATACGTCTTAGCGCGAAAAAGCACAAAATTTAAAAGCGGAGCAATAGTTATTAGCGACAACTGCGACAACTCGACAACGACAAGAGTATTTATCAGTCACTACACCTGGCCGTCTGACCGTCAATACAAGTCTATATCTTTCGCCCAACGGTTCAATTGACCAGCGCAGTGCTACCGCCAGCCGTGAAGTGCCGTTTCCGCCATATCAAACTGAAACTGGCAGGGATGGAGAGGAGATAAAGAAAAAAACACGTATGGCCGTGGAGTGCGCACGTTCACACTCGCGCATGCGTGATGGCGATGTGCGCCCGCTCTCCGAAGGTTCTATACATGTGCTACCTCGGTGGCCCACCGAGGTCTGCGAGTGCCTGCTGTGGGCTCCAAAAAGCGGCTCTTCCGCTTGTTTTTTCTTCTCCGAAAAGCAACCCTCCTCTCTCCCCTCCTCAATGAACCTACACACCGCCGCTCTGCGACCAAATCGCCAGTCGGGCCGGTGAGACGTCTATGACTATAAGTTGGACACTCGCACACAGTCGCAGTTGCACGCAGGCGGCTCTTGTGCGCGAGCGCAAGCGAAAGAGAGAGAGAGAGGGAGAGAGAGAAAGAGAGAAAGAGCGAGGCGCTGGCCGCTGCGGCTGCTTCTTCCTTCTCTCGGGCGAGCGAGAGAGCGAGTGTGGCGTGCGCGCGCGGCCGATAATTCGCAGGAATTGCGGGCTAGCAGCGCTGCGAGTCTCCGCACGAGAAGGTAGTAGGGCCCAAGAGTGGCTGGCGCGCAACGACCTGGCCGTCCCCGTCGCCGTGGTGTGTCGCACCGTGGGCCCAGGCAAGCAGCTGCGCGAGAGATCACCCCGTCCGTCCGCCAGCACACCCCCCTCCAGCGCGCCCCGCTCCTGGGGCCCCATACAGTGTGTGAGTGCACGGCGCGAGTGAGAGCTAGAGGCGCTGCGCTTAGTTGCCCTCGGCGCGAGAGTTGCGGCCGAGAGAGCGGCCGCGAGCGGATCGGGCGGTCGGGAGCCAACGGTGTTGTGTGCGGCGCGCGCGCGCTCGACCTCCTTTCCCCTTGCCCCCGTGGTGGCGCGTCGCGTACCGACGACGAGGACGAGGAGGAGCGCGCCGACGGCGACAGCGAGGACGACTTCTACGACGCGCCGGAGTAGTGCGTGGCACTGGCTGCAGCCGAGGGCCCCCCGCTCTTCCCCGCCTCTCTCGCACGCCAGCGGCGCGGACGCCAATAGCAGCAGCAGCAACAGCAACAGCAGCGGCGGCACCGACAACGCCAGCAGCCATGTCGATCATGGGGATCGTCAACAAGACCGAGTTCGTCGTCGGGGGCAAGTACAGGCTGATGCGGAAGATCGGCTCGGGCTCCTTCGGCGACATTTACCTCGGCATCAACGTCACCAACGGCGAGGTGAGAAGCCCCACGCAGGCAGCTCTTTTTTTCTTTCTCCTCTCGCTTTCTTTCTCTCTCCTCTCCGAGCCCTGGGCAGTCCAGTGTGAGTGCGTGAGCACCACTCTCGCCCACCCGTGTACGTGTAGCCCATTATCCGCGCGTGTGAGTGCTTGCGTCCGCACTCTATATAGCTGCTTTTTGAGTTTCTCCTGGCTATCTCTCGCTCGCTCGCTTGCGCTCTCTCTCTCTCTCTCTCTCTCTCCCTCCCTCCCTCGTTCTTTCTCTCTATCACGCGGTATCTCCGTCTCTCTCCGTTCCGCGCGCGCCCGTTTCGGACTCGCTCGCGACGCATGCAGCACGCCGAGCCGTTTTTCCTTCTGCCCCGAGACGGTGCCTTTTTTCTCCACCTTTTTTTCGACAAGTTCACGGGCCAACGGAGCTCGGCTATGGCGCCCGAGCCTCTCGCGGTTTTTCTTTTTTTCCCGCTCGGCGTGGTTACGAAATCTCGCTCTCGCGAGACGGACTGGGAACCCGTAACATGGCGAGCGAAGCTCATGGACAAAGCGCAGCTACGTGCCCCAAGACGCGTTGCGGGGAGGGGACACGGGCGAACGTCGCTCCTCGCGACGTGCACCTTCCCCGAGGCGCGGCACCTGTGTCCCAGCGCCGCAGGTGCCTCGCCTCCGTGGCCTCGTTTCGGTAACGATGAGGCGATCATGGCTGGCCAGTGAGCCGTGGTGTGTACGCGGTATAGGGCTAGTGATGCGCTATGACGCGTCATGAAAATAATTATATGACCAATCCCAAAACGACCATATGACCGTCACAAAATAATTAGTCACGTCTCATACGCTCTCACGTCATTATCACTTCATCTAAATCTTATCTAAATAGATGTTTTTAAATTAAAATTAATGTTTTATTTGGCACAGTTTTTAAGTATTTGCCGTGGTCTCTAGGTAGATAGAGCCATCCGTCATAAGTTTTTCGGTTATGGGCATTTTCTGTCGTAGGAAATTAGTCTTCATGAAAAAAAGTGTCATGAGTTCATCGGTCATATATCCGTCATATGACGCGTCATGGGATTCATGACATGACGTAGCGCATCACTATGTAGGGCTTTACAGGGCTGTCGCGCGATTGAGCAAATCCAGGGGACAAAGGAATTTCAACAGCTGATTGTCTCACTTTTTTTCACCAATGCACGCTAAGACAATGAGCTTGAGAATGAGTCAAAGTAGGAAGAGAGTACGCTTCTTTTGTAATCTAGTCTGCAGTGATGGCATTGAAAAGTGCACCAAACTGACTGAGTTGAGAAAGTAGCTGGCTCTTATCCTAACAACTGCTTCCTTTCGCTAAGCTTCCACTTATCTGTTATCAGTAATGATCAATTGCAGTTTAGATGTTTATAAGGAATGTGTTTTTATGTATAAGCACTAGCAGGAAAACATGAGCCTCAGTAATCCAGAGCATTATAATTTTAAAGCAGATTTTCTATTTTAATCTCTTTAACTAAATTAAATTGAAATAGTTCAGTGAGAATTGTGAATTAGTTAAATTGGCTTTGTATTTAAGGTTCAACGGTGACACGTGTTTCAAAATCACATGGACTAATAGGTACAACAAAGAGATTGAAAAAGATCAATTAATACATATTTATTTTTTATCAATGGTAAATAGAATGTGTAATCAGTCAATTAATATTTTGTATCTCCTTTACAAAATATTATTACCTTTAATAGTTCAATATTGTTTTCTTCACAATAGATAAGATTTTTATTGATATTAGGATTAAATACTAGATAATATTGAAAAAATTTAGTTTGTTGACATATATTATTATTATGTATAAATGGTCTTTAAATATAATTTTAATAAAATGCTCTTAAAGATATTTGAAGTCAATAGTCATGATGCAAGAGCAGCTCTCTAATGCAATCATCTTACTCTTCTACAAAACATGTTTTGATGTGACAAAGAATATACATTTCCTTTAATAGTTTCAAATACAATTCTTATATTAGTTGCAATGATTATTATCCCTATCACGGTTGTTGAGTTTTATTTACATCTATAAAAATATATAATTAATTAGCATTGATATTTTATTTTTTAAAGGAAGTGGCAATTAAATTGGAGAATATTAGAGCACGCCATCCACAGTTACTGTATGAGTCCAAATTATACAAGATATTACATGGTGGTGTAGGAATACCCCATATACGCTGGTAAGAAATATTCCTTTATTGAACATTAATACTTATTTCTATATTAAAAAATTTCAACTGAAAGTAACAGTAGAATTAAAAACAACATATTCTAATACAATTGTACTAGTATAAATCACTTTAATTGATGATTCATGAAATTCTCAAAATTCTTCAGGCACTCATCTAACTTGTGACGTCTGTTAAAAAATATAAGACACAACTTTCCTTTTACTATCAAATAACTCTGTTGTACAATTTTATTAATTTTTTATTTAATTTATGTTTTTGCAAGAATTATCAAAATGCATATGATCTTTTTAAAGTTATTCAAAAGCACAATTAATTTTAATTTCTTTGTTTTTTTTTTTCAGGTATGGCCAAGAAAGGGATTATAACGTCCTAGTTATGGACCTACTAGGTCCTTCACTTGAAGTTTTGTTTACTTTTTGTTCTCGAAAATTCACAATTAAGACAGTTCTAATGCTTGCTGATCAGATGATAGGAAGGATTGAGTTTGTGCACTGCAAACACTTTATTCATAGAGACATTAAGCCAGACAACTTTTTAATGGGCATTGGCCGTCACTGTAATAAGGTAAAATTTTTTAAATATTTTGTGAAATTTTTTACTACTTTATTGATGAGCAAATAACGAATATAACTGTATTGCAGCTGTTCCTCATCGACTTTGGACTTGCCAAGAAATTCCGTGACAGCCGCACTCGATTACACATTGCATACCGTGAAGAGAAGAATTTAACGGGTACGGCCAGGTACGCTTCTATCAATGCTCACCTCGGTATCGAGCAGAGTCGGCGAGATGATATGGAGTCACTCGGCTATGTGCTCATGTACTTCAACAGAGGCTCCCTGCCCTGGCAGGGCCTTAAGGCCGCAACGAAGAAGCAGAAATACGAAAAAATCAGTGAGAAGAAAATGTCCACTCCCGTTGAGGTTCTGTGTAAGGTAAGCTGCATCAAACGTTACTGTAACGTTTTTAAATGTCGGTATTAATAATGAAATTATCCCGTCTGAATCATCATACAAATTTTGTTAATTGCATATATGTTTACGCGTTAAATAGTGATGGTGATAAAATCAAGTCCTATAAGTACAATGTCCTTAGGAAAGAGGAAAGTAAGCGTCATATATATAGCCCAATAAGCTAAAGTATTTTTTTTTACAGGGCTTCCCAGCTGAATTTTCCATGTACCTAAACTACTGTCGAGGCTTGCGCTTCGAAGAGGGTCCGGACTACATGTACTTGCGCCAATTGTTCCGCATCCTCTTCCGCACGCTCAACTACCAATACGATTACACGTTTGACTGGACGATGCTCAAACAGAAGGTCGCGGTCAATATCAACAGTGGCCTGGCAACGACACCCGGGCCCGGACAATCGCAGCTTGCGCAGGGTCAGGGAGCCGGTCAGAATCAAGCACCGGCCCAAACCGCCAATCAATCAGGTGCAATAGCTGAGGACAATTGGCATAGATTCGTTCGTTGACCGTAGAATTCAAATGACGCAAAAATCAAGGCGGTTGATTCGCGCTATAAATCGATATAGAATATGCAATTAAGTTTCGTTAAATAAATTAAATCTTCTGCCTTGATATTTGAGTAAACACGATATTTTACTGACATACTTATTTGATTTTTTTTCATTTTTCACCAATTATAAATGGATGAACATAACATTAATGCACTGTATATAAGTCAATGTGTCATTTATAAATAAGGTATAATTGAAAACAACATTAAAAACCATTTAGATTAATCATTTTCAAACAATTAAAGTAGTCACGGTATAGATCAATAAAGTGGAATTAGTTGACAGAATAATTCCGTTACATTTTTTTGCAAAAAACTAAGAATCCGCATTAAATAATTTTTTTTATTCTAACAAAGTTACGCGAAAGCAGTAATATTAGATATAAAATTTAGTTAAATTGTAAATATTGTCTTTTTAGATAGATTAGTTACTAAACGTTTGCAATATAAAAAAAATACACTTTGTAAAGAAAAATTATTGAAATATGAGTATTTTGTAGACAAAAATTGACTTTTACAACAAAGCAAAAAATAGTATGTTCATCTTTTGTTCATCGTGCTTTTTAATCTGTTTTCTGTTCAACAATATTTGGACTGTTTATTTTTATTTAATTGCTTAAACATTGCTTACTAACATTTAACTAAATTTATCAAACATCACATTTGCCATAATTAAATTTCGTTTTGCACATTTTTAGTTGAAAGTCTTAATCACACATTTATATTTTGTTTTAAATTAAAAGTAATCATTGATTAAAAGCAATTTTGAAGTGTCAATTTCATTTAAATATATTTTTAAGGTAATTTCATTAATTCTTTCTTATTTTGATAGCATAACAACCTTATCAACACCCAACAAACACTGCACTGATGTATGTAGTTGAGTAATTTAATTATCCATATTTTATAATTTTGTAACTAATTATACAGGAATTCATTTAGAAGTATTGACTTTAACAAAAAACTATGCGCGTTAGACTTTTAAGTTTCTTTTATTTTGTAAGATAAACGACATTTAGACACATTACATTTTTTTATTGTAATATGTATTGTAAAGAATTTTTTTGTAAACCTTATAAAAGGTTTTAGAATAAACCTAAAAAGAAACTTCTACTTTTTATTTTTATTTTTTATTATTTACACAAACATTTGATAAATTAATTTATTATATCATGTTAGGATACTACCAAATATTTATTACAGGGTATTGAAATTACATTAATATACAGGTTTTCGTTATGAACCCAAGTGAAAAATATATTAATAACAAATACATTGTAGTGAATTTAAAAAATGTATATTAATTATATTACTAAATTTCGATTTTTAACAATCTGTTATACAAACAGTCCAAACATTGTTTTTAATCTTCATTGTAAAAAATGAATTTAATGCCATAATTTACTGTCGCCTAAAAATATTACCGTAATTTGATCCTTTTTTAGAATATTTTTTCTATTTTTTGTGTGCAACAATTACAATTATTTCTCGTATGAGTTTGATTGAGAATCGAGCAAAATTCTGGAAAAAACCTTTTCCACCAAAACTATTCATGTTAATTTAATTTGTGATGCAAAAATTTTTTTTTGTATTTATAAAAAAAATCAAATATTAGTAGTTTTATGTCCAACACTGTTTTAAGCATATCATCATCTTTAAACTATCACATCTTATTTTTTATATTTTCTTATTAAAGTGCTCGTTGCATCATCAGTGCGGCAACTTCAGGAAAGGATATATCATTGGATGGAAAAGTCTTCTCCTGGCCCATCGGATGCACCTATCGCGAAATGAAAGAAATAATAACACATAGCACTGTTATAACGTCTTGATAAATCATTTTACATTTCACGTTTGATTTTGAAGCAGATCCCTTAATCACATTAAAAATTTATATAAAAAATCAGAAAATATTTTCTTGAACAATTGTATAAATTTATACCTTGTTTTTGTTATTCTTGTCATGAAAATATTTAATATGAACAACCTTCAATATAAACAAATGTGATATATAGTTAGTTGATTTTTATTTAATAAACAATCTTCTTACACAGATTTGACATTATTACCACTCAAGCTTGTAGATAACTGTTTACACCTTTATTTAATGATGTATCAAATCTTTATCATAATATACATTTAATTAGCACGTCATTAACAAAAAGAAGTACCAAGTACGAACTGATGCAACATGTACAAAAATAAATTTTGCTTTATATGTTTTAATTTTTTTTTTAATTTTTAATCTCTTGCATAAGATCAGAACTAATAAAAAAAGTTTTAACAATTGTATTATCTGGTGAACATGCAAATATTTAATATTTAATTAATTGAAAAGATGCTTTATTTGTCAATAAAATATAGCTTTATAACATATCATATTGTGATATGATATAGTTCTTGAAATTTCAAGATTTCTTTATTTCTCTATAATGTGCAACATATTTTCAAAATTGTTTTTTAAATATATGTTTTCATCTATAAATTAATATTTACACAAACATATTAACATATGATTGTGCAACAGATAGTTAACATAAATTTTTTTTTGTACTATGTGTAGCATAATAAGAGAAACTTAGAACTGAAATTGTGATTGACAATACGAATAAATTATTAAAAGAACCATTTGACTATAAACTGGAAAGAATAGAAAAAATTTGTACTATAAAACAATTTATCGAATTATTACTGAAATATAATTGTGAAAATATTGTTTTTTTCTAGTTCTGCTCTTCATGCTTTGTAACATTAAATAATAAATAAACGATCAATAGTCTAACGTTTCAAATTATTATTTTACATTTGTTTCAGGACGCGTTAATCAGTAAAAATCTCCTGTTTCGTGATAGCATCAAACCTGAGAGAAAGAAAAAAAGCGCGAAAACGCTAATGTCGTAAGTATATAAACGAAAATAAAAGAAAAAATATCCAAAAAAAAAAACTAATAAACAAATGCGGAGAGAAAATCCAGATTACATGTTCTAAAAAAGAAAGCGGCAAAGTTCTTTTAGAAGGCGATCATATACGATCAAATGAGTGTCTCCGTAAAATCATGTAGTAACGTATTGTAACGCGAGTGAAAATTGTCCAGAGAAATGTTTAAAAAAAGGACACTACGTGTCAATCTCGGAGCTTCGGTTAATTCAGTCACTTCGTGTTTAAGAAAGAAAATCAAGTGTAAAAATGGCTTGTTTGTCATTTACCTTTTGTTATATTGACTATTTAATTGCATCGTTAACAGATCGTCATTTAAACCTAAGTTTCAAACGTCCCTGAATGATTAAAGAAAGAAAACAATAAGAGAAAACCAGTCTTCGAAATGGTACATACAAATATCACACATTCACATATATGCATACACTGTGTTTTCATCGGAGACCATTCTGCCAAGTGATTTACGATTTAGACTACAACAGTAACATGAATATATAAATAAATATATATACATTACATACATAATTTTCATAGAAAGAAAGAGAGACGTTTGGAATATTTGAATTAGCGCGTCGATATCACGGAAAGAAAAAAAAACTAATATTAGGTTTGTTACAAAAATTCTGTTCCATTTTAATGAAGTTCTTTAGTAATAAAAGAAAAAGTTATTTCCTATATGTTCAAAAAGAAACTGAACATTACTTGCTGAAATCAAATAAAATATAATGAAAATGTTAAAAGGAAAACAAATTTTCACAAATTTACTTTTTATTTATTTAATAATTCGTTGCATTCACTTTAAACTTATTGTTTTACTTATGCTTAAAGAATTACATTTGAAAAATGACAGAAGTTCTGCAAAGACCTAATAAATGACACTTTTGTATTTTAATCTATCAATTCAGCACATGAGAATACATAAAAAAAAGTATGATTGTGTGTGTGAGTGTATTGAAGGTTCGTGAAGTCATGCATTCGCCCTTTGGTGTAGAACTCAAATAGTGTTGCATCAAGGAAAGGGCGAAAGGACAAAAAAGATTTGTAAGACAAAAATAAGTAACAAAAAGTAAAATTGATTTTGGAGCATTATAAGGTTGAGAGTGCGTACCGTCTATATATGTGAGATAAGTAATGACTCGATTTTATAGAGTCTAAGCGGTTCTTCTTAAAGCAAAGCGCGAATGCCTTGATGTACGTTGAAAGAAGCTGTTAATAATAATGACTTAGGATTGATTTTTATTGTACGAAAGAGAAAGTAAAAAAAGTATATCGACAGTCGCGTACAATAATTTACTAATTTTCTTTTTACTGTCTCTCTTTCTCTTTATTCCCAGAGTCTGCAAGCAAAATTAACGTAATAAATCATTTGATTTTAAGTGAATTGTGAACTTTTTTATGACCAACTCTATTTTTTATAATTAGGTATAGATATGTTTTTTATTTGAAGATATATTACTTTCACAATACATCTTTAAATAAAAATGCTTTAGAAAAATTTCAATGACGCAGGGGTTATTTCAAAAATAATTTTTTAACCATTAAGCAATGTTTTTATTACAACTGAAAAATGATTGATGTATCATTGAAATTTTTTTATATTGAATTTCAAATTGAAAAATTTTGTAAAGTGCTCTAAACTTGTTTAAAACAGAAGACGTTTTTTTGCGATAGTCTTGCTTGAAGTCTTTGCATTGATTCTATCAATGATTATAAAACAATAAGTGACGTTTCAAGTAGTGTTAATACAAATTGACGTTAATCACCAACGTTTTACAGAATATTGAAAGAAGTGTCACTAAAATATACTGTAAGTTTATCGCTTACTTCTTTTATTCTTTGTGCTTGTACATTTTTTTTTTTTCGTTTTTCAAAAAAAAAAAGTATATGCATTCTGAACATTTTTATTTAAAAAAAGGTGACGATATCTAGACAAATTACTAAATTCTATTCTATTGCAAGAGAGAGAGATCTTTATTTTTAAAAATTAGACTACATGCTAGTTACAAAATTCTTTCAGACTAGTTTTAAGTATAAGGGTTAAAATGAAGTTGTATGAAATGTTTTTGGAAGATGTTATATTTGAAAATAAAGAAATCTCATCTCTTGAGAATTTTAGTCACAAATATGTCCTCTTAAATATTGCCCTTGATGTCATGTGCTGTAAAAAAAAAATAATATGAAAATTATTGGAGACAGTCTTTGTGAATAAAGCTAACTTCACAAAAATGAATACAGTGAAGCACTGGCACAGGAGTTGACTTTGTCATGGACAGAAGATTCATCATTAATTGAAATGTGATTTCCATACAGTGGAAACTGTAGTTTCATTGATACGGAAATGCAATGTTGTAAGCTGCCGCTGTAAACATTAACACTATATTTTATACACTCACAGATATATAAGAGTTCATACTGATTATGTACTTTTAGTTTAAATTTTCATTTAATTAAAGTCTGTAAAGCTGTACGATTCATTTAAAATTGTTATAAGTTAAGACAAAAATTAAATATAGTCGTGGGAAATACTTTGATTTGTGTAATCATATGTAAAAAATTAAAATAATTACACATGGTTATATTCAATAAAAGACTAAATGAAATATAAATAAATATTTACTAAATTTTCATACAAAGTTTCGACCAACTTAACAGCTTGAATACATATAATTTTTTTTTTCTTTAAAAAATATAAGAATACATAAACTAGTAACATATTTTTAGTTTAATTATTTTACTTGAGTTGAGAAAAGTCTGCTAAGAAGCGTGTATTTTAATTTTGAACATTTAAGTTTTATTAATTATTTGCACATCTGTAACTGAAGTACGTCATATATTATGTACGTCTATCTTCATGCTCATTAAGATTACATACACGTCCATAAATTGCGCTTTACGTTCTTGTAAGTTTTTGTCAGATCAAGAACAAAAGTTTGATTTGTTGTAGAGGCTGGAAAGGGATCGAGTAATACTGTGGAAGGACTAGAGAAGTGAATAGCCTCGATCAAAAATCATAATCACATTACTTAGAGAAATATATAAAAAGAAAAGAAAAATGATAAAAATTAAAAAAAAAAACAAAAAACAAATAATTTCTAAACTTGTAAAATGATTGTGAGAAAATGGGAGAATAATAACCATGCTTAAGTGTGCTCAACTGATGATAATTATTAATTATTAAATGAAAAAAATTAATAGTGTGAATCAAGATGAGAGTGAATGGGTTGCATAATGTGAAAGTATTTGCAGGTGGAGTGACAAGTTAATTATTAATAAATTATTAATTACACATGCACATGAATAATATCCAGTATATATATATTATATAATTACGAAAATGTGACAGTAATTAAGAACATGCGTTATTTCATAAATACTGAAAACTACATCAAAGGTTTATTGCTCCCTTTGTCTCTATAAATAAAAAAATCAACATTGTACAAATTGTTTCGTTTATTATTTTAATACCTTATATGATGGGACTACTTCATGGTTATATAAAAACTATTACGTACCTACAGTTATAAAAATCCTTTTTATGCATCCTAAAAAAGTACTATCTACTATTTTGAAATGTACTCTGAAAAACAATTTCTGTTGCAGAAAAAGAATGAATTAATTATAAAACGATTGTTTATTTTACTATTTAACGTTACAAGAAACGATAGTTTAATTCTTACTTATATAATGAATGAAAAAGGTAGTCCAGGATTGTTGAACGAAGAAAAAAAAGAACCGTTTTATTACTCTTGCTTGTTTCAAATTTTACCGCTATTAGAATGAACGTCACTTCCGTCGCTCCGGGACCCTTCGGATATATAGATAGTATGAGGTACTGTAACAGTCAAGTTGAATATCCAATTTATATTTTTTTCATACATATTACACAAAATAAACCTCAGATAAATATAAACAATCAATGATAATTTAAAAATGATACGAATTCAAATGAATTACTACATGCCGGACTTGCGAAATGAGAAAGACAATATTGCAAACTCAAAACTTAATTTCTGAAAATGTCTATCTTCTAGAATGAATTTTTTTCGTAAATCATGCAGTTAAATATATTACTGTAACGCTCAAAAAGGGTAGTTGAAATAGAAGGTTTATTGTCGTTAAATTACATTATTGCAAGAAAAAAAAGATGATAAATTGATAATTGCATTTTGAAAATGACGAATAAATTCATAGCGGTAACAGTGACGGTCATAGCAGCGAGAGGGTTTCTCGATCGTCAGCGGCATAGAATCCGACTCCGTATATGCGGAACGGAGTCGCGGACCCGAGTGTCCCGAGTGCGACCTGAGCGACTCCACACTAGCGCCTGCTAGCGCTTCCGGCATGGCATGCTAACTGTGTAGTGCGCATCGAGGCCAAGCACTGAGCAGCTGCAGCAGGTACCCCGTCGGCAATTTCCTGAGCGCGCGCCGTTGCTGCCCTCGAGGACGACGAGGCAGTGCGTCCCCAGTGCAACGTCCGCGGGAGGATAATCGAGTGCTTCAGCGTCGTGAGCTAATGCGTAAGTATCGCAATTGGCCTCGAGTTTTGCGCAAGGTTTGACGCGAAGTACGTAGCCTCCATGGCTCGGCCCCCCTCCCCCCGACCTCCCCGCCCGCCGCCGATGCTCCCGGCCAGGAACGCGGCGGATCCGCGGCACTCGCACCCTCCTTCCTCGCACGCCTATACATGTCCATTTGTTTTTTAAGCATTGTGAATAATGATGCTCTCGCGCCGCGTTGAGCGCGCGAGAAGCGAGGGGAAAAAATCAATAACGATGCCGACCACGGGTCCTTTGCTACAAAGACGCTCGGCTTATTTTGCTCGAATTCTGCATACATATGTAGTCGTGCCCCCGTCGCAGCGAGAAAACGAGCTCACGCATATTAACTCCCCGTGGGATTCGAGCACGTGCGCGTTTTTTCCTGCTCCCGGTCTGGATTGATCTGCCGTTCGGCAAAGCGAGCAAGTCTCGTCCGGGTTATCACTCCATTTCCCGTCATCCTCTGTAGTTTCCAAGCGCAAGGGGACGAAAGAGTCACGCTCTCTCTCACTCTCTCGGAAGCCGTCGAGGCCATGTAGGTGCCATATTTTCTGTATTTTTCGCCCACAAGCCGTGAGCCGTGTCATTGTCACCTATACGAAGGTGTTTTATGCGTGCGCGCCTCCTGACTCGGCGGCCTGAAAGATGGAGGCTGCGAGTCAGTAGCTTCGGACGCCTTCCGTTCGACCTAAAGTATCTACGGCACGGCGTGGTGAGGAAACGATCACTTTTCGTTTTTGTTTTGCGCCTCCCTCGACGAGCTGCGCGTACGGTTTACTTGAATATGTGAAAGTGGTGCTGAATACATTACGTAATGTCAAAAAAATGTGATCTATATGTGTGGTCAGTATATTTGTGAATTGTGGTTCGAAAATGAGAGAATAAAAGTGTACATTGAAGCATTTCATATGAAACGTGTTTGATATTGGTAGAAAAGATTTTACTAATAGAAAATATTCTTTCAATGAAATTCTTCAGTTTTTTTTGGTTGCTTAAAAGAGTGTTTTACTAGTTAAAATGTAATTTGCATGTGGGTATACATGAGAATGTATGGAGTGGATGATAGTTAGGTTAGCATGTACCTGTTATTTAGTAGAGAGAGGACAAAGTGGTTTAAAATTTTTGATTGTTAGTAACTGTTCAAAGCCACTTACATATATTCAAGTAAATCAGATTAGTTTTTATTTTGCCACCATCCCTATAAAACAAATTTTTCCTTTTTTACTTGTTCATTAATGATTTCAATTGATGATACAGCGCGTGACTCGTTTTCAATTCTTTGACCCAAGCAGTTTTACAAATATTCGCGCAATTTTTTTAATCATGTTCTAGAAGATAGAATAAACGGTTTTAGAATTATTAAAGTATCAATATCAATAATAAGATAATCAGATACATCTGCAGTAACCATTTTTAATTGCATAATTAATTTTTTTAATACTGATTTTTAGCCTATTAAATACATAGCTTTAGTAACTAATCCACCCATACAAATATACATAAAATAGAAAATGCATTGGGTGTTATTAATATCTTTTCAATCCCATGCAATTTCTATTAAACTCTTTCTTATAGTAAGTTCAATTTTGTTCCAAATTTTATGATTTATATGATAAAAAATGAATATTTTCTTCATTTTTAGATACGTAATAAAATATTTAAATATTTAAAAAATTAAGTTTGTTCATTTTTGTGTAAGAAGATAATTTTGTGATGTAATTATCTAAAAATATAAATGTATACTTAATTTTATTGGTATAACAAATATTTGTAAATAATTATGGACTAGCTTTAATTTTTAGATGATATTAATTACTTTTTGGGATGTCAAAACATAAGAAAAAGAACTACCATTTTTTGCAACTATATTTTCTTTATATTTATTATTTAAAAATCAAAACAATTTGTCTTTCCGATTAGTCAAATTCTTAAATGATTCTAGTCAGATGTAAGCAATGAATATGTATTGAAAAATTTTTTAATTACATTTTGTATTTAAGAAATTTTTCACTCGCATTATCCTTAATTCTGACTACAGTTATTTAAAAATTTAAATTGACTCTTTCCAGCAATATAAAAACCAGAAAGTATTAAAATAATTTTTGATTTTTAACTACTATATGTAATGAAAATATAAAGTTTGCAAGGCTGCCTACTTTTTATAGAATTATATGATTTAACATACCAATAATTTTTTTAAATAAAGTTAATTAATATCTAAAAATTAATAATAAGCTGCACTATAAGTAGTTACACAAAGATTATTTACATATATTGTTATACAATAAAATTACATACACTGTCATTACAATAGTCATTAAAAAAAAATTTCAAACTTCATGTTATTACTTTTTTAAAATAAATGTTTTTACTTTAATTTGATTGTATTAAGAAATTACAACTATTTTATTGTATTCTGTATTAGGTACTTTGCAGAAAATTATGCAACAATCCGTAATAACAATAATTTTACTTATACTTCCGTAAGATTTTTGTCCACAGAAATTTATTGCAGAAATTAGTCACTCTTTTAAAAAAAAATTTCTGTGCACAAAAAAAGCCAGAAGTTGTAAAATTTCTAAATTATGTTGTAGAATTTTCTACAAAATATTTCAGTTTTCTACAGGATATCATAGAATTTTTTAATATCAATAATCATCAATCAATAAACAGATTTTTAATGAGATTTTAAAATATATTTACAAATTTTTAGATTTAATTATGAAGCTATTTTTATTTTATTATATTTGTTTATTGATATAGTACACTTCAAATTTAAAGTATCTATTTAAGCAAAAAGTAATTTTATGAATAGTATTGAAATAATTTTGCGATGGTTATTGTAACTGATTTATTAGGAAACTTTGTTAGAAAAAATCTGCAAATATTTGTATCGTAAGAATGAGAAATGATTACCTAAGAATTACTTTATTATTACATTCCTTTGAAATGCTTAAAAACCAATTTAAAAAAAACAGTATATCACTAATTTCCATTTTCCCCAAAATGAAAGAATATACCAATGACCATTATGTAATATACACTGACATAAAAAAAGAAACAATTACAATATAAATGCTATGTAATATATTTATTTAAAAAATTAATTAATTTGAATTAATTTTACTACTTGATTTGACATTCCTACATAATTCATATATTTGAGATCCAATATAATTATTATCATTAACAAAACTATAACAGAAGTCTTTTCTCCCTACATTAAATAGCCTGTAGCCAAGGGACAGCTTTTATTAAATCGCCGACAATGAACTAGCTAGCAGAACTTGTAGCTAAGATAGTTGGGGATTTAAATAAAAACTATGCAAAACTGGAATCAATGGCCTTCTGGAACTGTATCTGCTCCTATGCCCCCACCGCCAACTGGATACACAGCACCTGGTACTGATCCTATGGCAACAATGAATGCATACATGCAATATTATAACCAACCAGTAAGTATTAAGCAAATGATTTTGCATCTCTGAACAACAAAGTTTTTTGTAAAATTTAAAAATTCAAGTTAAATTTTTTATACTTTATTGGTTTTTTTTTTCTGAAATTTTAATTTTTATAATTAATAATGCAAAGAATACAAAAGTATCAATTACTATTATTTCTACTGCATTTTGTTTATTATAGATACTTCTAAAAAACTATTAAAGAATTTTATACTTGGATAAGGCAATATTAGATCTATTGTATTAAATTTAAAATGATCTTTAATTTTCTTTTTATAAATTTTAAAACAAAATATGATAGAAATTAGTTTTGATACAGGGCCATGAAACTTTGCAAATATTGTTGCATATGTATACAATTAAATTATTGGTTAGAGATGCAAAATTTAATATTTCTTTCCATTAGGCTCCAAGCGGTTATACACCAGAACAATGGGCTGCTGCTCAACAACAGAACTGGGCCCAGTGGCAACAGTGGCAACAACAATATCAGCAATGGCAAGCCCAATATGGAGAAAAAGTATTTATAGACTTTTTATTTTATAAATTTACATCAGTTGGTATAATTTGAAGTTATTGATAAAAAACATCTCCTTTTAGTACCAAGAAACCATGAAGCAATATGGGGTAGCCAATCAGGCTCCACCTTTGCCAATAACAACACAACCTCCTCCTCCTCCACCCAAAGATGACAAGCAGCCCCCATTACCACCCACTAGTGCTGCAAGTACATATGGCTACAACACAGGTGCACCTCCGGTAAGTTTTAATTTTATGTCATCATTTACTAAAGCTAGAAATAAAGACATCTGTCTTTATTTTCTGAAATGTAAATTTCACACAATGGTTATAAGTAATTTTTTATTTATAAATATTATTTCTCATCTAGCCTCCACCAGCGCAGGCTAGTACCAGTATTGCAGGTGTAAAACGTGGAGCAACTTCAGAAGCAGAATCAGACAGCGCTAAAAAACTAAAAGAAACTGATGACGAATTGAGCGAAGCTGAGAAAACTTTTGATGCTCAATTTAAACAATGGGAGGAAAAGTTCAACACATGGAAGCTGCAAAATGCAAATCATCCGGATAAAGTAAGTTTTTGAGAAAAGAAAAATTAATTTTTTTGCCTAGCGAGGCCGAAAGGACAACCTTCGTGATCGGGCGCCGGGAGCGAAAGTGGTACTTTCGGCCCGCTAGGCAAAAAAATAGTATACATACTTAGCCCTGTATAATAAGAAAGCCTCAGATCATGTTTGTCTACCTTGGCTTCGCCTCGGTCGATAATTACATGTGATCTGAGACTTTTCTTATTATACAGGGCTAGGTACGTAATGTACTATTAAAAATTAATATTATTATACTTTACAATTTTTTAATATTCTTTTGAATAAATGTTAACGAAAGTTTATAGTATGTTATTATAATGTACAAATATGTTATATTTTTTCACGCAGTACACTTGCAAGCTTTTTTAACAGGTTGAGTGCTAAAAATTTTACAAAAATAGTCTTTCTGGACATAATTATAATTTAGTATACAATTTTTTCTTTCATTATATTATATCTGCTAAGAAAAAAATTTTTCAAGGTGCATGTATGTACTGTCAAGCACTCAACCTGTTAATATTTTTTGTAATATTTACTGATAAAAGTATTTTATACTTTTCATTGCATATATATTTTATAAAAACTTTAAAACACTTTTATTTGGACTTTTTTAGACTCAGTATAAACAATATGAAGCAAAATGGACATCCTGGCGTGAGAAATTAATTGAGCGTCGTGAGCAAATGCGTCGAAAACGTGAACAGCAGAAGCTTGCAGCAGCAGCCAAAGCTGATGCAGAAAAGAAAGATGTCACAGGAGGTGACAAGATTATGAACATTTTGTCTAGCACTGAAAATCAAGGACATATAAATAATCTACTAGGAATAGGAAAAACTTTAGGATTAGCAACAAAAGATCAAACCTCTTCTACTTCAACAGCACCAACTACAGTTCCAGTTACTCCTTCGGTTGCTATGCATCAGACACCTTCAATGGTCACACCACAAGTTTCAATGACTCCAATGATGCAACCGGATATGAGTCAAGCTTGGGCGCAATGGAATCAATACACACCAGCAATGGCTACTGGAATGACTACTCCAATGGCTCAAATGAATCCTTATGGTATGCCTCCTATGCAGATGGCACCTGCACAGACAGCACCTATAGCTACGCCACAGCCAAACTTTTCGCAGCCACCACCTGGATTTCCACCTGCGAATTTCTCACAACCACCACCGAATTTCAATCAACCACCTCCAACGGTTAATACCAATCCACCACCACCGCCTACTGGACAAACACAACTTAATACGAATCAACCACCTCCTAATTTTAATAACAAACCATCAAATTACAACCAATCGCAAGGGCAAGGAGATCAGAACAATCGGTTCAATCAACCACCACCTAATCAATTCCGTCAAGGGCAAAACCAAGATGATAATCAACAGTCTGGTAACCAAGGCGGTGGAAATAACTTTAATCAAGGAAATAATGATAATCAATTTAGTGGATCAAATAAAGAAAATAGATTCAGAAGAAATGATCAAGAACACTTCAATGATAATAGTAATGATAATTTCAGTGATGGATTCAACGATAATAAAAATAAATTTGGAAACCTGTCACGCAATAAAAATGAAGAACATATGGGCAAAGGACGAGGAGGTAATTTTGGTGTAGATAGGAAAGGAAAAAAGAATAAAAATCAACGTGGTCGTGGATTTGATATGCAAGGAGATCATGGTGACAGATTTGGAAGACAAGGAAATCGCGATATGAATGAACAAAACGAGTTTGGCAATAGAGGTCCCAATGATTTTGGCAGAGGTTCCAATGACTTTGGAAACCGAGGACCTAATGATTTTGGCAATCGAGGATCTGATAATTTTGGCAATCGAGGATCTGATAATTTTGGAAATCGAGGACTCGATAACTTTGGAAACAGAGGTTCAAATGATTTTGGAAATAGAGGCTCAGATGACTTTGGAAACAGGGGTTCGAATGATTTTGGAAACCGTGGGCAAAATGACTTTGGAAACCGTGGTTCAAATGATTTTGGTAATAGAGGATCAAATGACTTTGGAAATCGCGGTCCGAACGACTTCGGCAATCGAGGATCCAATGATTTTGGAAACCGTGGTTCAAATGATTTTGGAAATCGAGGAAATGATTTTGGAAACAGAGGACCAAATGATTTCGGTAATCGCGGTCAAAACGACTTCGGTAATAGAGGACCCAATGATTTCGGGAATAATGATTTTGGAAATCGAGGCTCGAATGATTTCGGAAATAGAGGACAAAATGATTTTGGAAAAAGAGGAAATGACTTCGGAAATCGGGGCAACAATGACTTCGGTAATAGAGGAAACAACGATTTTGGAAATAGAGGTCAAAATGAGTTTGGAAATCGAGGTTCAAATGATTTTGGAAATAGGGGTCCCAATGAGTTTGGTAACAGAGGTCCGAACGATTTTGGAAATCGAGGACAGAATGACTTTGGCAACAGAGGTTCAAATGACTTTGGAAATCGAGGTCCGAACGATTTCGGAAATAGAGGTCCAAATGATTTTGGAAATAGAGGCCCCAATGACTTTGGTGACAGAGGTCAAAATGATTTTGGAAATCGAGGATCGAATGAATTTGCAAACCGAGGTCCGAATGATTTCGGTAACAGAGGCCCAATGCCTAATCAGTTTGGAAATAAAGGATCTAGTGATTTCGGAAACAGAGGACCGAATGATTTCGGAAATCGTGGTCCTAATGATTTTGGAAATAGAGGTCCCAATGATTTTGGTAATAGAGGACCAGGAGACTTTGGAAATAGAGGTCCCAATGACTTTGGAAATCGAGGACCGAATGATTTCGGCAATCGTGGATCCAATGAATTTGGTAATCGAGGTCCGAATGAATTTGGAAATAGAGGACAGAAGAACCAAGGTTCTTCTGGTTTTGGTGATGATGAATTTGATGAAACAAACCAACACGGAGACATGTTCGACAGAAATCAAATGGATAACAATTTTGATAACGAATTCCCTGGCGAACAGTCATCTAAAAAGAATGATAATGTAAATGAATCTGCAAAGGATAAAGAAACTCAAAATAAGTCTAATATTAACAAATTATCCGAGCCTATAAATCCGATGTTGGATGAAACTGCTTGGATTCCATGCGATGAGCAAGAAAATGTAGGAAGTCAACAAAATGAAAATATAAATAAGGAAGAAAATTGCGGCATTGATTCAATTGAGGGTGCTAATAAATTCAATCCTGATCCACCATTGAAAAATAAAGAAGCATTGCCCTTCATGGGAGAAGGGGATCCTAAAGTACAGGATATGAATGTACAACCTCCAGTAGAAGAACCAAACAAAGCATTGATATCAACTTTAGAGGAACCGCCAGTGCCATCTTTTGGAGATGAAATAACTAATGAAGCGAACTTTTGCAATCAAAATGATTTTCAGCGTCCGCCACCACAAAGAAATATGGATCGTGGTGATTTCCGTCAAGAACCCTTTATACCGCCTAGGGGTGGTTTCGATCGTCCAAACTCGCCTCGTTTTCAAGATCGCTTTAATGTGGGTCCTCCACCTTTCAATCAAAGAGGCAATTTTAATCAGCCACCAATGAATCAACCAGGTCCATCATCAATGAAACCGATTCCGTCATTATTAAGTCTAAAAATAGATCCTCCTCCTATGCTTCTCAATGCCGTGAGAAATAGCTTCTCTGATAATTACGATTCAGATAATGAATTTGATGATGAATCAAATGATGCAGATTCTAAATTTGGACCAGGACCAAAGAAACCGCCGTTTGGTAAAGATGGTCCCAATGATCACGACAGAAACTTTGGACCAGGGCCGTTTGGTAACAATCCACCATTTGGTAAAGATGGTCCCATGGATAGAAATTTAGGACCTGGTCCGTTTAATCCTAATCGACCTCCACAGTTTGGTAAAGACGGTCCTAATGATGTGAACAGAAACTTTGGACCTGGGCAGTTTGGTAACAATCCACCATTTAGTAAAGATGGTCCCATGGGTAGGAATTTCGGACCAGGACCATTTGGACCTAATAGGCCTCCATTTGGCAAAGATGGTCCTAACGACATGGACAAAAACTTCGGACCTGGACCTTTTGGTCCTAATAATCCACCATTTGGTAAAGACGGTCCCATGGATAGAAATTTTGGACCTGGTCCATTTGGACCTAATCGGCCACCTCCATTTGGTAAGGATGGACCCAATGATATGGACAGGAACTTTGG
>UXGC01001502.1:8666-21876 GCA_900480045.1 Eurytoma adleriae | reverse complement strand
TGATTTATCAAAAATCAGATGACTTGTCAGATGATAAATCGTGTCAAATCATCAGGTGATTAATTACCAGAATTTTTCAGCAGGGCTAGCTTAAATCTTATAAACTGTGCATATACAAAATAATCTAAAAGAATTTATGATTGCTTACTGACTACTTTTTTGTCAATACATGCTCAATCGAAAAGCTGTGTACACCTCTATAAATTTAACTAAATGATTTTTTCTAATTATTTCTAACGGTGAGTCACACTTCATTAACATTCAATCTTCACTTAATTAAAAAACCGATGAAACTGCTTCGAGTTTGAATTTTAGCAGCGATAAATTCAGGACATTTCAATTACAATTATAAATCTGTTAAAGACCATTAAGAACAATTACTGTCAAACTTAAAAGCAGAAGAAAATATTGATTTAAATAGCGAGGGGTTCGTTAATTTTCCTGACAGCCATCCAATACCGTAACATTAAGCATGATAAGTATCATAAATTTTACATTGCGTATACTCCGCGCTCGTTCATAATTCACTGAAAACTCGACAATATATTCGCAGTTATTGATCGGCCTTTTCTCGAGCAACACAAATGAAATTAGCATTCAAGCCACGCAGATGTACTTTCGGCCGTAAATCAATTTCCAGCTGCGATATCAGACGAATTAAGTTGAATCAACTTGTACCCAGCGCGCAGGAAACATTATCATCCCTTTGACGCCAGTCGGAAAGCTTGTCCCGCAAGAAGCTCGGTGATAAATAAAACCGCCCCCCCCCCCTCTTTACACGCGATTACAACCTGTTCCCGGTGTAAACACAACACCCCGGGCGCAGAAGATTTCCGCTCGGCGCGAAATTTTTTCAAAAGAGTCCGAAGACAAAGAAAAACGAGACGCGGGGAGCTTTATAACGATTGTTCGCCCGGCCGTATTTGCATACATCGATAGGCCGGGTATGGCGCGGCGGTAATGGGCGCGCGCGGATTACCATTATAAAGAGCAATAACGTTTCGCGGAACACGTTCCGCGGCTCCCCCCGCGGCGAGCGCGACGCGCGGCATTAATGCCCGCCCACGCGCGCGCGTGTTTGCGCATGCGCGAGCGCGCGCCAGCGAGTTATAGCAATTTGCCAATAATTGTTGCAGTTATGTTAATTCTCAATCAGCGCGGGCCCCATGCAAATGCCGATGAAAACTACCGATCGCGCGCGCGTGTCTTTGTGCCACCCCGCGCGTGTGTTTACACGGCCTCGTACAGACTCCTTTTTGCGCGCGCATCCGCGCCCCCTGGTAGTGCGTACATTTGCGAGTTTACAAGCAGTCGGGGGGGGGGGGAACTTGCTGAGCAAGTTGATCGCGATTCGCGGGTGAAGGTTTCGACGGGGAAGGAGGAGAGAAGATAAAGATGGACTCGATAACGCGAGTTCGCGGAAGACGCAAAATTGAGCTGCTGGCGTAATTATGCCTGGGAGTCGATCGACCAATTGATTTATGATGCGCGGCGAAGCCTTCGGAATGTCTCGAGGCCCTGCGATGAATTAATCTCGAATATTTTCTCACCCTTTACGTATCAATAGCAAACTGATGTGATGTCAAAAGGCAAATTTCGATTTTAACTTTGCAGAATCAGTTTAAAAAAAATAATTTGGTGTGATTTATAATCACTGATTTTGATCGAAACATTATTTGCGTACTTTGTAGTCATGAGAGAAGCCAATATATAGTAAAGCCACTGAATGTCTCTCTGAGTATCACCAAGTATTCTTGTGCACCTTGCTATAATTCTGCAGTATTTGTTACCCTAAGTAAATTAATTTTGAATAAAGGTTACGGAAATATTAATAGATGATAAGTACCCTAAACATAAAATTCCTCCTCAGGGTGATGTTACTTATGACTTGTTACGTCGAAACTTCATTAGCATTTAAATATCAATTAAAAGGTTACAATTACGAATTAAAGTCTATATCCAATTAAATATTAACTTAAAAAAATACTTCTATTGTTAAGTAACTGTTAACTTCTACGTCATTATTCAAGTGCTCTGATTAATTCAGTATGAAGCTTCTAATAAAACTCTATGATTGCAATATGTATACATATTTATTTTAAAGTAAAAGTATGACTATAAAAGTAATAATAAAATCTTTGATATTGTAGAGTATTACGACATGATGGAATTAAAACTTTAAAAACTCAAATCTCGGAATTGATGCACGTGAATATGATTGCAATCGGTCGTTTGTTTTTACTGCCTTCGAACTCAAAGAAATCAACATGCGAAACACGTCAGTAATTTCCAGTTCTCAGTATACCGTTTGCAAATATGTAAATATACACGGAGAGAATAGTTGAGTAAAAATTACTAAACTTTTACGGTAATTTTGGTACGCCTTGCCTTGTTGGTGATTTTTACTATACACGTGGCAATTTTTACTAAGTGCCTAGCAATTTTTAAAAGGAGGTTGGCAATATTTACGAAGAGGTTGGCAATTTTTAGAAAAGGTTAGGAATTTTTACAAGGTCGTTAGTAAAATTTGCCCAGAATCTATCTATCTATCCATCTATAAAAGGGAGATAGCGATACATCGAACGTAGAGCCAACTTCAGAGCGTTATCAAAAAATTCATTGGTGGATACAACGGAAAAGATCGAATAAGAAACGGAATATAGAATAGCTATTAGAAGTGCCCAATTTCAGAGCACTGTGGCAAAATAATCTATGCGCGCGGAGCACGCTAAGCAAATTTCTAGTCTAGTAAAAAGAATCACCGGAAAGTGGTATTTTACGCGACAACTCGGTCGGTAATTTTCACAGCTACTTATTGGCATTAGCGGTCGTGACATATTTCTCAAAGATGGCTGGAGGAAGTAGGTCGCCGAGCACTTTTTTTTGTCTATTATAACACTTGTAGAGGTCTGTCGACCTACTACTAGTATAGTTCCATCCAGAGCCTATCGCAGTTTAGCTAATCCCAATAGGGTAATGTTTACTGAACCACTCTCTCCGTGTACATAAGTCGAAGAATCCCTCCTCTGTACATACAAGATTATTGTGAAAATTTCCACGAAAGCTTCTACGTAACGGAATCCACGTTTCTTCAATACCAAAGATACTGCCAAAGGTATACACCCCGCTTCCAATCACGCAAATCCTCAAATTCGCACGTCAGTACGTGCAAAGTCAATCGAATCGCTCGCGAGAGCGAGCAACAAGCCTCAAATCCTCCGGTCGCAGAGGCGCACACTGCACAGTCCAGGGACGCGCGAGCCCGTCCAAATTCACGTGTACACGGCAAAGGCCAAAACGGCCAGGGCCGGTAATTCCGCGCGTCTCTCGCTGACTGACGATATGTCCTGTAAATTGAAGCGCGAAATACATACACACGGGGCCGGGGAGAAAGGGTTCGAAGCGAGAGAGGACACGAGCGCGCCGGGGTGGGAAAGGCAACGTGTCAATTTCGAGGAAACAGGTGCTCGACGCTTTTGTGACAGCATGTTCGACGGCGGTCCTCCGGCAGATCGGCGCGCACACACAGAGGCCCCGGGAAATGGGAAGTCGAGCCGGCCGCTCCAGAGAGAGAGAGAGAGAGAGAGAGAGAGAGACGTCGAAAGCTCGTGTCTTCGTGTACACACGTATTAGGTACACAAAGCCGGCGGAGGGCAAAGCTCGTCGGCCGCGGGCGGCGTTACATCGGACGGCGACGACGACGCCGGACGTCGACGCGATGGAGACGCCAGCGCCGGACGGGGGATCGTTAAGGCTGGATTACGCGGATCGCCGGATTTCTCGGCTTTGTGCTGGAACGGGCTGGAAGCTCTTTTTATCGGACGATGCTTCAATACGGTTGTCGCGACCGGAACTTCAAAGGAGATGCAAATGGAATATTGATACTGATAGTGATATTGGAATATTTACTATTACAATCAAGAATTTGTAGTTTTCACTAGATGCATGCATTCATTTCAGTTCAAACGCGTTTGGGCCTAAACATAGTGCATAATATTGCTTGGTATCTTTACCGCTAGGGGGAGTATTATATCTTTCCCGATAACGAGTGAGCTGCCTCAGATAGATATAATATGTGAGCCACTTTAAGATCTTATGAATGTACAGTTAGGTGTTTGAAGAGGCTACTTGTGATAATTCTACTAGATTATAAGAAATCATGCAATTACTGGAAAAATTGCTTGAATTCTATTAATCATCATAATCAAATGTCACTAAAATTACAACTGTACTGTAAAAATTGTTTTTATCGGCGATAATTTGGGATACTGACCTTTTTTTGTTGATTTTTCAATATATTTCCTTTTTCGGTGATTTTATTTTATCGTCATTGTTTTCCATCATTGGATACTTCTGTCTCTCGCATACTGCCTTTGATTTTAATAATACATTAGTTAGCGTTTCATGCTACTAATTGCAACTAATATTTATTCAGTTATGCGCTTCTTTTTAATTTTAATTCTCTGCCTCTATTACATATTGATTTTGCACTATTCTTGTCTTGAAAATCTGTTGCATATAGTTATACAAGACCACGTACTAATGGTAACCACAAGCAACTGCATGTATCAACCATTTCGATGTTGATTTTACATCGATCTTCCAAAAATAGAATGTTATCCAGATTTGGACAGCGGTTCCTGTCTGTTACTACTTTTACGTTTTCTACGGACACTTGTATCATTACTTGCCTTATATTTTACACTCTTTAACTGAATGTTTTTAAAAGATTCTTCCGCTTACGAATACGGATATCTTTTGTTTTGCAATAAAAAATAGTGTCATCTCTACGCGTAAAATAAACATTTAAAGTACCCAGGTCTACAGAAATATTAAAGTGAAAACAAGATTACGGTGTTCAAAGGTGCTACAGATTATAGATGATCACGTATAGAGGGTGAGCAGCTAGTGCAAGGTCGAGACGCCTCTACGTTCAGTCGCGACGACAGCTAATGCCGGCTAGGCGGATGTTGCTGAGGGGCTGGTAATAGGCCGACCTACCCTAGTCGCGTCGCGTTCAACCAGTCTCACCCTCTTCTCCGATCGTATCAACAGCCTCATCAGACTCGTCCCTCTCGCACTCCCGCTATTCATGTCCGGGCTACACGACCTAGCGGCGTCTTCGCAAGCGAAACCCTGCAATTTCGGAACGTCGATGCTCGCGCCTTCTTCGGACCTGCTAATTCCGATACTAATCCTGCTGCGTGAGAGAGATGGCAATCAGGTACAACACCTGTTATTAATTATTATCATGAAATTTTGCGTGCATGTACCAGGTTTAATTACAGCTTGCTAAAATTTGGTTATTAAAAGCAACTTTCTACTCTGAAGGTATTAAATTAATCTATTCGAGGATTTGATATGTATGGTCAGCATTCCGTTGATATGTGAATTCAATATATACTTGTTGTACTCTGCGCATGCTCAGATAAGCGTCGAAGTATCTGTCCATCTCCTTATGGAGTACCCACTCCCTCTGTCCTTCATACAGTAGCGTTTCATGGACTTCCTGCTTCTCGTTATTGCTGCTTCAATTCATTTGCATCCTCTTGGTTAAAAGCTTTATTGGAACTATGCCATTTTTAATTTCTATACTTATTACATGTACCGTAACTTTATTTTATACAGTAAAGCTTACAATTTTTTTAATAACTTTCCCTTAAGCTCCTTTGATATTCGTATTTCGTAAATCAACTTTGCACTTGACTCGCAAACGACAGTCACACGACCTCGATCGCAGGATGCCTCCCTACGACTTCAATGAATATTTCACGTGGCACCCTGGCTCGCACTAATCGTCGCTGTGGGCGCTCCGCAGGGGGAGTCGGCCGCTGCGCCAAAATTGAATTTTTAATCGAGCTCATCCCGTATATCGAGGGAGGCTCGCGCGACACCGAGTCGAGCCGCGCAGGGAGATGGAAGGAGGGAATAGACGCGGCAGGCGGATCGCGCAGCGTGAAATTAATTAGGGACACTAATGGACCGCGCATGATGGATCGCGCAGTTTGGGATTCCACTTTGCCAGTTCACTCGCTTCGTCTCGCTCTCACGGCGACAGTGTCTCCGGCTTCCGACCCCCTGACTCTGTCTCTTGCATCCAATACAGCGTGTAACAGACCGCCTGTCTCTGATTACTGCGTAATGAAGATAATAGTTCCTGTTGCGACTTGTTTGCTTGGCAAACTCGAAGAGACGAAATATTAGGGTCAATGTTGGTCAATGTTAGTTTAAAAATATTAAAAAAATTTGTGCTCGGGAAAAGTTTTTTAAGATAATTATATTTTTATTTAACTAAATTATATAAATAATTCAAGCTTAAAGAATTTAATTTCTATTTACTGAAACTCTAATGCGAATAAGATCGAAGAAATTAGTTTCTAATTTCAATAAGTATTCAGGGTGTCCCGTTTTAGAAGATCCACCTACATAACTCCGGGGATGCGTTATGTGAAAAACCTGTCAAGGTAAAATTTATATATTTTTTACAGGGGAATAAGGTCAAAGGAAGGTTGAATAAACATGACCATGTAGATATTATGCTATTTTGAGAAGGATTAAACAGAATATCTTTAGATTCTTCAACGTTATTCGACCTTCGTACGACCTTCTTGATGAAATTGTACTTTATATTCAACAATGTTTTTTAATGTAAATTTCCCGCTCTTTTCGAAACTCCAATGATAGATGACTGTTTCCATTAAAAAACAAAAGTGATCTTCAAAAACTCTTGAATATGACCTTCAAGGTCAAATCTAACCCCAGTAGGAATACATAGGGATTTGATGGGAAATGAGAAAATCTTATCGGATTCTGGTAGAATTTTGTTCTACTCTTATACATGGGGCCTTATGGAAAACATGGGGTACTGGTAGCGATCTGGTCAAGAGTAGTAGGCATATTCCCATCTGATTCGTACACGGGAAGGTCACCGTTACGTTTCCTAAAATATGCAAAGTTTAACTTTAGAGATTTTACAAATAATGAGAATAATGCAGGATTCGTAGAAAAACAGGAGCGATGCCTGGGTGATGCATCAGCGTGCGGCTTCGGCGAGAGTCTGTGAAGAAGAGAGAGTCTCAAGATGGCGGCGAGGGATGCCACGCCGCCCGTGCTCCGCTGAGTGTCGAGCCCGGGCGCTGCTGTCGCGCTGCGGCGTGTCAGTCAGTGAAGCGAGCGAGCGGGGGAATTAAAGTGCTCATTCAATCGCGAATCAGGACATATTTTAGTACAAAAAAAAAGAAATGAACTTTTCTTTACTGCTCTTTCCTGATTTTCCACCTCTTAATAAAATCTAGGATATAAATTTAAGATGCATTCGAAAAAGCCTAACTTTGCGAGTCCATCGCACTGAACCCCATCGACTGACAGAACGATCAAGCATTCGTCAAACGCGGAAAAATCCTGAAAGCCACGGCAACTCAGTAATCCGCGCGCTGTCAATCCCGCGCGTTCAACGCCTCGCCCCTCTTCACTCTTACACCCTCGCCGACGTTTTTTCCTCCCCTCCGTGTGCCGTGCGCGCGCGCGCGAACGTTTGCATTATTTTTCCGGGGTCGGAGGTACGGGGCGAGCGGTATGAAAAAGCTCTCGGCGCGCGAATCTCGTTAGCGGCGAAAATAATTAAAGCCGCGTGGAGCGCCCTCGAGACTCGAGGAGGTGGTGCTCGCGCGCGCGCGGGCACGGCTCGCCCTATCGAGGCTAGTCCTTCGAGCTCGCAAGCGTTCAGCCGTTGACGCGACACACTTGACCCTAACGCAAACGAATTTTCAGTGCGCGACGAGCGTGAAAATAAAAAAGTACACTGGAGTGGATGGGGGTAGGAAGGCGGAAAAAGAAGTGCAGGCTGCACTTCAGTGCTGCTCTCGGAACTTAGACGAGTATCTTAATCATCATGTAGCTTGAGTCCATTAACTAACAACTTGTTTTGATACTCCTGCACACTGAGCACCTTGATTAGCAAGTTGTCCTGTTGATCCTACACCCTGGAGCTTCTGATTATCAGCCTACGTCTTTGGGTCTCCCAAATTATTATCTGCAACCTCTACATTCTGTCAATTTCTTCCAAATTCCATAAATACTTTGTGGTTTTCATTTTCAGTCGAATGAATAAGTGGGGCTAAAAACAAAAGAAACTAAATTATGAACGTTTAATTTGAGTTTCAGGTTAGCCCTGAAGAAGTGAGCTCCAAAACATCACGACATTACCATTAATGATAATGTATGTTCTAACGCATGCGCAATCTTAAATTAAGAAAAGATGAGAAATGTGTGTTTAGAAGTGGCAGTAGTTCAAGGGAAAAGCAAAAGCAGCGATAACAAAGGAAGAAAGATGGAAAACCGAGAATGTATTTATATCCGGGGCAATCACGATTGAGTCGATCGCGCCGCGCGGATCATAATCGAAAAGTCGAGGGTCGACTGGGGTGAAGGAGGGGGAGGGGAGGGTAGGGAATTGAGCGTCGGCATAGACGGCAAATGAATTTTTTCCGAGCTCGCGAATCGTCGAGTGGCTGCGGGACGCTCGCAGCAGCGGGGACTATCCGGGCACACATAATGCGAAGAGCCTCTCCCCCGCGAGGAGGGCCCTAGAGCACGACAATGGGCGCCGCGAGGCCCGCGCCAATAAGCTGAGCGTCACTGCAAAAGGCTCGTCTCCCATTTTTCTGTCTTTCCTTTTCGCTCTTCCCTTTGCGCCCGCGCTTTTTCTCGTTTCGTTATTGCTCGTATTTTTAAAGATGTCAGGTAGTAAGCGTCGATGCGTTGTTGCAACTTAAAAATGGACAAGATCAAACTTTTTATTCTGGTGAATAAAATAGTGTTTAATAAAAGGGATGCACTACATGATGGCTTATGTTATAAAGCGACATCTTGAGAACAACGGAAAACAAGATCAAAGTTCAGAGGGAGAGACTAAGTAATAATTCATAAAAATAAAGAAAAATATAAAAAATATAAAAATAAAAAATATGCAAAACAGAAGGAGACAGGGAGAAAGAAGAAAAGTTGCAAAACCGATGGTATAATATGGAAAAGAAATCGTTTATCAAATCTCAGCTTTTCTGAAGTTTCACTGAACTGAACTGAAATTTGTCTTCTTCTGGTGTGCTCGGTCGTCCACTGGTAGTCATACTCTCGCATGGATCAATTCGCCGACCCTTGTCAAATTTCTCTTTCTCTACATTGTGCGGCCACTCGATACTGCGGGCACTCTACGCAGGTCCTCGTCGGTATACGCGTTATCGAGTGCGCGCGATGCGTTTTCAAGGGCTCGTTCGCTACACTTTATCCCTCCTTCTCGAACTTTCTCTCGCAATGTTGCACGCTTCTTTTCAATTTTATTGAAATGTAAATGCTCCTGTGAGAAGAAAAAATCGCTGATTATTTGTTAATATCATTTTTACAAAAATCAAATGGCACAAATTGAATTTAATGTTTGTCAGATGAATAAAAAAAATTTTCAAATTGCTTTTAAGTGTGAAAGGATTGTTAAAAAATAACCCAACTAAATCCTGGTAGAAAGTTAATCATCTTTTCTAGCCCGTTTAATAATCTAGAGAAAAATCTGGTGAACAGTGCACAACTATGTTCTGCGCATGCGCGCTAGCTCAGATGGCAGAGTCTGCAGGTCCCACTTTATCGACGTATTTACGATCGCGATTCCGATGAATGTCGTGGATTTTTCTCAGGGAATTCTGCTTAGTTTTTCATAAAAGAACAGACGATGCAAAAAAAGTAACTGGTCCATCAGAATAAGGTGTTGGACCGTAATGATATTCACGTCGATAAAATCGATATGGCGTTACCATCAGTGTATATTCGAAGATGATCGAATGCAGACCAGAAACTGACTCCAGCAAGAAGTTTCTGGTCAGAATTTTATTATAATACATTATAATTATGCACTCACCAGGAAAGTGTCACACCTCCGGGTCACAGATTTGGACGAAACTTTAGGAATTGTTTTCTACTACCTCACAAAGTAAACCACCTTTAGTTTAATCCCATATAGGTCTCTGTTTAACAGAAACCACTCAAATTGTAGGTCTATTTCTCTTCTATTTTTTGCTTTTTTGGTGTACTTTCTTATTATATTAGCAACATTATACCAAACTTTCATCTCGTAAAAGTAAATATTATGAAAATTTTTATTTTCACGAAAACGTTACCTTAAGGTGCTCTTTTTGTCTGGGGTTTGATCGACTTAGTCATTTTTTAGAACCTTCACCATTCTACCAGCTCTATTCTACAAAAAACAGCAATCCCAACGCCCAAAATCATTCCGATCACATCCGATTTCTTCGCCTCCAGCTAATGAAGGAGAAGAATCTCCTAAACCAATTGAATCTAATCCCCAGACAATTTCGGCAATCGTGCGACTACACTCGCACTGCGCGCGTTCGCACGACTCGTAGCAAATTGAAGCGGCCACCGCGGCGTGCAGTTATAGCCGCGCGCTCGCCACCCCCGGCCGACGTCGTTATTACGAAGTTGCTTTATGCAAAGACGGCAATTATAAGAGATCGCGAGTCGGCGCGGACCGGGCCGTTAGCCCTCTCCCCCGATGAATTATTATTTCGACATTCGCGTCACGAGCGCGCCGGAAACCGAGCGCCGACGCCTCCCCTCATTAGCATGCGAGCGAGGCGGCGCTCTCGCTCTCGCCCAAGGTGGCGGCGACAATTAGCCTGATTGCTTAAAGGGAGAGCACTTATTAGCTCGGCTCCCGCGCGCTTCCGTGCGTTCTCTCGCTCTCTCTATCCTTCCCGCTCGCGCTCCGGCAGGCCGCAAGCTCGCGTCCGTGTGTAGAGCGCGCGCGCGCGCGTGTGGGAGTGACGGTGGGTGGGCGAAAGCGGTACGCAGCACCAAGTGGTCCTTGTCTCACGATGATACTGCAGCGCTGCTGAGTGTGTTTAGTAATACTCGGCGATCCGTTGCGGGCCGCGTAGCGTTTCCAGTCGTTCGTTCTGTCTTGATTTACGCGAAATAGAATTTCTGATATTGATTACTCGTGTACCAATGTATACGTTTTTTCCTCATTCTTTTGGTATGTCGTTCAAATGAATAATGCTCTTAACAATTGTGGTGAAGTTAACTATAAATGTTATGTGTCGTGAGACAATTTGCAAGTGTAAACTTTTGCGGAAATAACGTCGTAATTTTTATGCAAACGATCCCACGATTACTTTTTTCCGCAATTTATTTTTATTTTTATTTTTGTGGTGAACTTTACTGTAATTTAATTATATTATAAATTGTTGAATATTAACGATACTGCATAGACTCCACTACAGTAACCCATAGTAATAAAGTGTGGCGACCGATCATTCGCCAGACTACCTGAAAAAGCGCAGCGCGGCGGCGACAGTAATCAAACCTTTTTCCCTCCTAATCCGTCCAAACCTTTTCTTTATGACAAAACTTCGTCCCTCGTTAATAATCCTCAAAAATAAGCGTCAAAGCACGTACTCAATAAAGCAATAAAATAATCATCCGTCCTCTATACTTCCGCTCACCTACAGCCACCAATCTTTTCTGTCCCTTTCAGGTCAACAGATAATTTCATCTTTTGCCTCCTTACTACCGTTTTACAAACATTATAAGAAGGGCCAAAAGAAACCATCCAGAATCATTACACTTCCATCTACTCCCGAGTTCACGTCTGTCCGAATATTCTTCCCGAGACGACACCTCGCTTCTCAGCCGCGTTCGCGATCGTTTCTTTGTGAATAAACAATAATTTTTGAATAATACTAAACAAACGGGCGTATTTCTTTACAACGTTACCCCATTCTCCACAAAAGTAAGAAACAGCTGAAGGGACAGTTTTGACCTGCAAGCGCAAAGCGCACCGAGGACCGACCATCGCCATAGTTCTTCAGTCTACTGCAAGCAGTCAAGCACGCCGCATAATATTTTCTATATCATCTATATTGCTAGTGCTCCACTGATGAGTCCACACTAGCAGTCCGGGACGAAACGCCGAAATTTGTTTTTAAGGGAATCATAATATTCTCCAATGGTATTGGTTCTTCTTGGCCATTAGTTTTTTTTACACTCTTATTTTCTATATCACTTATTCTCGTACTGTGAATAAATACATACTTATAAATTTTACAGATAGTACGTGTTAATTCTATGAACCCTTCAACACAAAAAATACCACTATAAAAATAATTAATTCACACTCGTGAATATTTTTTAAAAAAAGGTTTCTTCCAGTAGGGTTTCCAGCTATTTATGTTCCGCTTTTTTCGAAAAGATAAATGAAGTCTGATCGGAAATTCAGTGGATTTAGCCTAATCCGCGTTTCCTTACCAATAAGGTTTTCGTTTCAAATCTCAAAACACTTAATAACCCCACACGTTGAGTGGTGAGCGCTTAAAAAAAGTTTCCCTTAAGTCAATTATTCAATTTATTCAATTTAGTAGCTTGTAAGCCAAAGGAAATTCTTCCCAGATTGCGCGTAGGAAAAAATTCCTAATCCCCTTCAAATAGCAACATCAATAATCCTCCCCTCAGGAAATTTAACTTACCGGAGAGAAGCGGATGAAGTCAGGCGTACGTCGTGAAAACGCGACGTAAAGATGCAAAGCTGCGCGGATCGATTCGAGGACGCCCCTGAGACGTCGAACGCCCCGGCGGGTCTACCGCTGGAAATTGAAATATTCATATGCTTCATGCGCGACCCAAGGGTATGAGCTCGTGCGTGCCTCACTTTCGCAGACGCCCAGTGCGCTTAAATGGAAGCGAGAGAGGAAAAACACGTTGAACGCATAAATACCGCTTGTCTCACCCCCGAAGGAGGCAGGCGTACAGAACGACAAGATTCGTAATACAACAGAACACGCCGATATTTGGCTTATGGTTACTGTTATTTTTGGTCTTTCCTTTTTATAGAAGCGACATTTCTTATTGACGAGAGGCTGCGTAGGTATGTCGCATATACATGATTTTTTAAATATTTTAATTAAATTAGGATGCTTTATTTTTCCCATGTTAAAACCGTTTTACTTTTTTTGCTTTCTTGATTTGATATATGGAAAGGCAATTTCTTGCTCAACTGCAGAAGAATACTAGTCTGCAGACCCTCTATATATCTGACCAAACATATATTGAACAGTAAGTCAATGCTATCAAGAAAGCTTTACTTACAAATCCATTCACAGAAAAATCAGCAAACAGAACACAAGTGCAAAAACCTAACGATACC
>UXGC01001501.1:0-21879 GCA_900480045.1 Eurytoma adleriae | reverse complement strand
GAAGAATTTGGTGCTTTAATACTGATGGATCGAAATCAAGACTTTGTTTCAACACTTTTGACTTCTGTGACTTATTTAGGATTATTAAGTGAAGTAGTCGAAATAAATATAGGAACAGCAACTCTTGGTAAATCACAAACAAAATTAGATCCAACTAAAGATCAAGTGTACGCAGAAGTTAGAGATAAACATTTTAGTGATGCATTTCCAACACTGAGAACAAAAGCAAAGGCTTTAAAATGTAATTGAAAATTGATTTATTAAACTTCAGTATTTATTTAATAAAATTTAATAGTTTACTAATACTTTCAGCTGAGCAAGAAGCTATGCAAGCTATGAAATTAGCAGAGGTGAAACATTACGTTCAAACAACTCTTCAAAAGACTAAAAAAACTAAAGAACAGCTTGAATTTCATATATCAGCTTGTGAAGCTGCCGTGAATGCGCTAGCATCAAAATTTGAGGATTTGCATTCTATTGAAACAGCAATATTGGAATGTAATCGAAGAACAGAATGCTTAGATTATATTTTGAGAAATATGGGTAAAATTAATATTTTATTAAAAAAAAAAAAAAAAAAAAATGAAATAAAATTAATCTTCTAATTTTTATTTCAGATGAAAATCCTGATCGCAGTCTTCGATTGTTAGCATTACTGTCGATCACAAGTGATGGAGTTACCAATAGCGAGATGTTACCATTACAAAAAGCACATTTACATGCTCATGGTTATCAGCACATACCATTATTTTTTAAGTTAGAAACTGTAGGATTTTTAAATCCTAGAACGGAAAATATGTTAAAACGTTTACCGAACTGGACAAGCAAATGGACTGCTAATGCAAAACGACTGAAATTATTTCCAAACCCATCAAAACCAGTTGACTTAAAGGGGCCCACATGCCCAAGTTACGTTTTTAGTGGAAAATACATACCATTACTCGTAAGAACATAAAAATATACTTTAAAATGCCATTATTATATTACGCCAATTTTATAATTGAATCCATTTTTTAGGCACAAGTTTTAAATGTAGTAAATTCACAAATAACCGACCCAAAAGGGTTTGAAGAATTAAGTAATACTCCAGGTTGCTATTTCACAGGAATTCAAGGGCCAGTGCATCCAAAAACAGTGGTTGTTTGCGTAATTGGAGGAATTACTTATAGTGAAATATCAGCATGTCGATTAATAGAAAAATCGGCCGGTTTACGCTTAATTTTAGCATCTGACTGTATTTTAACTGGAAACAAAATAATGGAGAGTTTGCAAAAAGCATGATTCATCAAAGTGCAATTGTTAATTTAAAAAGTACACTTTGTACATTATGTTGCAATATACTATAAATGTAAATAATGTTATGTATATATATCGTAATTCATTTGTGATATATATTGAAACTTTTGCATAAAAGTTAAAATATTTTTTTAATACTCCGACTATAAAAAAAAATATTTTTATGAAATTAAGAGCTGTAAGAAAGAAATATTCTGCAAGTATGATGAATTGAATAAAAAATACTTTTAACGAATAAAAACATTGATTTATTAATTACCAATGTCAATATTCACGCAAATTAATTATAAAATTCAATAGTTGCGATTTTCTCTCTCTTCACGGTTACGATCACGGTCACGATCACGATCACGCCTCTGACGGCCCCAATCTTGTCCTTGCCTATTGTAGTTTTGGCGGTCGCGGAAGTTTCCTTGATTACCTCTAGAGAAGAAGTTACCTAAAAAACAAAATGGAGTTAGCGTAACGTGTGTGAATATATATATAATTTTTTTTACATAAAAACTCCATATAAATGAAAATTTCTTTTACCTTGCTTCATTTCAAAGATGCGCTCGTTCGATTCTACAAAGTTATTGACTTTGTCTGTCAATTGCAGAGCTAATGATTGTAAACGACTCGGCTCGCTGCGGTGCATGACAACCGTTTCTGTGGGATCATCCAGTGATGCCTAGAAAAAAATTATTGTCATTATCGAGTTTCTGTTAGTATATTTCGATAGAAGCTGAACACCTACCATGAGCTCTTCATTGATAATCATTTTACTAATAGTGGAATGAACAATTGATCTCTTCAGTTGGAACATATCAGCCAATGTCGGCATAGATATCGAATCGTAGACATGGGAGTAGGTGAAGAGGTACGTCCTCAGAGCCTCCTCCTTTATTAACTTAGTAAGCATGGCGCGTACTTTATCGGCTTGGTAGAACAAATCCCATACCTATAAAGTGAAGACAAATTAAGAAAAGTCCTCAAAGCTTATATCTTACATTTTTACAGTAAAATAATACCCCACCTTAGCATTCATCTTTTCATTGATAATGAAATTATTGCAGGCGGACCAATTTCCATTGCGCATAGCTTTGGCGGCAGCAACTACATGTTCTCTCATTGATTCAGGAGGACCAACCAGCGATTGACGTTCGCTTGACCTAAGTTGCTGATAGAAAGTTTTTGAAATCATTCTTCTACGTGCGTCGAATTCATGAGCTGAAAAATAAAATTAAGTTGTTAATCTATATTAAGAGAAAAATGTTTGTTATTGTTTCAAAACGACACTCACCTGCCATGTAAGGAATTTCGATGAGCATCGCCGAAACTAAATACACGCATTCCAGCAGCTCCAAGTTGATGTGCATATGGAATGGCATTTGACGCTGCTTTTCGATTTTTTCCTGCTCTTTGCTGCGCTCGTGCTGTCTTTGCGGAAGTAGACCCTGCGCCAAAAGCTCCTTTACTTTTCCAGTCATCATTAAATCCAAAAGACAACCGTGCGCGTCCTTGATATTGGCATGGCGGAAAGCGCATAATCCTAGGTGAGCTATGGTACGGTTGTATAAAATCTGAAATTTATTTAAGCATTAATTGGTTGTATTAAAATAATTAAATATGAACAAACAAGTAGTTGATTTTTACCTGTGTAGCTGGATCTGAATGCTGGATTGTTTCCTGCAAGTGGGACATTAGTATTAAATCACGAGCTTGGAACCAATTGTCATGAAGGGCATGATGGTAGATGTGCGAAAGGATAGCCCTTGTTCTGAGACGATCTGTTTCGTCGTGAGCATAAACATATTTACACATTTTTTCCATAACTTGTACAGATGTAACATGATCTGCAGGAAGTTCACCCTAAAAATGTTTTATTATAATACAATTTATACTAAATTGTGAGATTATTTCTATTTTAGTATCCAAAATAATTTACCTCTTTTTGTTTTAAAACATTTGGATCAAATTTATAATACAGATGTTCAATCTTACGAAGATAAATACGGCAAAGTTCTGACATTGAACCTTTTCTTTCTAAATACTCTTGAACTTTATCAATAATTGAAGAAACTAACTTTTCATCCTTCAACCTAAATTAAAACACGTTTCTTTATTAATAAGACTGCAATACATAATATTATGAAATATATAAATTAAACTGTTTGTACCTTTCTACATATTCATTGCTGTGAGGATCGCATTCCTTCAAAAGTTTTATAAATTCCTCATCTAATCGCTCAACTAATGTAAGCACACATCCATGTAACTTGTAAGGTTGTTTTTCATATTCCTCTTCGTCTTCAGCAACAGAATCAGCTATAACCATATCTGGGGTAGCCAGAAGTATATTCAACATTTCAGTAATGCGCTCTAAAAGCCTGAAAAATGTATACAATTAATAAAATATGTCACAAAATGTTGAAAAAAGATTTATTATTGATACATACTTTGACCAATATTCAGGTTTCATTGCATCAGAAACCTTTGGATTATAATCAAAGATTGAAGAAACAATAGAGAACTTTATTTTGACGGACACAGCAGCACCAAGATTGTGGGCATCAGCAATGGATTGCAATTCATGCAACAATTCAATCTGCTCTCTTCTGTCTGTACGTTTTTTACCACGAGCAGCAATAATTTCGTTCAGTTTTTTCAGAACAGCTCCAATATTGATTTCAGCATCTTTAGCAAACATCTTTGGCTTTTCTGAGGGAATAGCCACTCCTCCTTTGACAGTTTCCCATTCTCCTTCGCCATCATCAACTTCTTGTTTTTGTGGTTTTGGACGTCTACCAGGTTTGCCTCTACCTGAAGGCTTCTCCTCTCCTCCTTCTTTTTGTTTATCAGTTTTACGGAAATAATCAGCTCCTACATGCTGAGGTTTATCATCATCAGAAGTGCTTGAACTTTCGCTATCCGAATCACTGCCCCAGTCTGACTCACTCTCACTGCCATCATCATCACCACCTTTCTGTTTATTTAAAAAATAATAGAATATTTATTAGTTTCATATTAATTAAAATATAGTTGAATACAGATGGTTGCATACCTTGAATTTAGATATATCTGGTACACTGGGTTCTTGTTTTTTGAAGTCTGAAATCTGATTATCATCATCAGATCCTCCTTCATCGGCTGGAAGTAATAAATTATAATAGTTAACACAAAATGCATTTTTTTCTCCTGAAATATGTATTATGTTTATAAAAATAATAATTTTTTATTACGTTTCTCTTCCTCTTCATCATCTAGATCTGGATTTTCCCTAAACTTAGCAATGTCTTCTTCAAAATCTTTGTTATATTTCCTAAGCTTCTGTCGAAGTGAGGTTAAGGATTTTGAATTATTTTTGGACATATTCTTACGACCTTCTCTGTCTTCCCAAACTTCATTGATAAAGTCTTCCATTTCTACTAAACATCTTAAATAAAAACGAGGTGTCTGACCATTCTCTTCTTTTGATATTACAGGTAAAGCCTTTTGATAAGCCCTCATAAGGTCTTCAAAAGCTGTAAAGAAAGGATGCATATTGTTAATTTACAGAATGTACTAGTAAAAAAAATTAAATTGTTCAATACGTACTGCTAAGCATGCAGCTCATGTCTTTAATCTTTTTGTAATTTCTGATCAGTTTTATCAAATTTGTAATCTCTTCATATCGCTTTTCCTTTGTCGATCTGACAACGCGCTTCGTTTCTTCTTCATCATCACTGAACTGCAAACATACGTTTAAAAATAAAAATCAGTATACTTAAATTATTTCATATAATTAAGGCTAGTAATTAAAGACTTACAGTAAAAGCTGCTGCTGGTGCACGTTGAACCTGCTCCTCCTCAGTGGAGGTATCGGACTCAGTGTCTGAGCCAGTGGCAAAGAAACGACTCATTTTGATTCAGTTACCTGGGGGAAAAGCAATAATTTATTAACCTCAATACAATCATAAAAAATAATTTTGTGAAACTTATTATAACTTCTAAACAAATTTTTACATAAACACTTTACGTTGAACGATAACCAATTTCAACTAAAGGTAGTAAATTCTGTAAATATTGTATCTAATAAACATCAGTGTTCACGTGTACCGTGTACAGGGTTTGATGAAACACTGTGGTCGGCTTGGGTGGGCAAGCCGTCAAACACATTGTTTCAGCAATCGAACAAGTATAAATTTTCAAGGTACCAAATAACCGTTTGAATTGTTGATAAAAATTTTATTTTACATAAAATTTAATAAAATATCACTTACTTGCACTATTATTGTACACAAATTCATAAAACAAAACGGCTCGAGCGTTCCTCTAGCTTCCCGAGCCGAAAGAGGTTAGACCAGCCGCCATAGCCAGATAATCGGGGCTAGGCCACCGCAAGATGGCGTTGAGAAGCGCCAAAAAAAACTACAAAATGGTGATAGCTGTAAGCGGAAAATTTAAAAAATCAAAAAAAAGTAAAAAAAAATCGTTTCGTGACTTAATACATTTAATGCTCTAAATGTAAATAAAGTTACTGACAATGTGATCGAATTAATTAATTTTAATTATTTTTTTTTATGCTGTAAAATAAAAGTTAGTAAAAGTGTTGTGCCGGGGCTTGATAATAATAAAAATAAAGGTAATTTTCGCTAATTTATTTTACAATTTAAAGGTCCATATTATTTATATTACTTATAATAATTTTGCTGATTAAATCATCGGTAAAAATAGTAGTGGTATAATTTGAATAGTAAAATATAGGATCCTAATAAGAGATTGTAATATAGCCACATTCTTTTACGACACTACAATTAGATAATTAACTTAAAAATATTTATCACTGTATGATTGTAAGATTTTTTTTAAATTTATTTATTGAATATGATTTTTAGAATTTTGCTATTTTCAGTGTACACACATTAGAAACAGCCAGAAACGAAGTAGCGATTAATCAAGCCAACAAATTTCAACACGCAAAGCGCTTCGGATAAAGCTTAGAGTTTCTCAAACGGCTCCACTTTAAGATATTATTGATAAGTGTAAAATTTTGTTTTCAACTTGAACATTTATTGATATTTTCAATCGAACGTCTAATAGCATATTATCAATTATATTACAATTTAGTACATCAAAGAGTTTTACTAAAATTATAATAAGACTACTTGTATTTACGGAAAAATAGGAATTAAGGAATGATCGAAACAAAGTGCATTTTAACAAGTATTTATTTAATTATAAATTATTTGTATGAACATGAACAATTAAATTAAATAAATGACGATTTCACGGATTTGATTAGTTCTTTTCAGTCAAACATTTTGGAACATTAGCAACGTATTCCTTAACTTTCTCTTTAACATCATCAGAGGAAACTTCGTTCTCAGCATGGCTCACTATTTTGTATTTGACCAAGTCAACAAATTTGAATAATTCATTGGTGCTGTTGATAATGGAGCAATTGTCGCTATCCTTGACGCATTTTTGCACTTCTTGGTCCAAGTTCTCTTTAAGAGTCGTCTGTATCTTGCCCAAATCCTAGATAAAAAGTTTTATTAGCAACTTGTTGAATATAAAAATTGTCTGTTAACTCCAATTAGATTGGTAAACCAATAGTAGTATTTGCAGTTGACGTCGAAAAAGAATGTCAAAGGCATTTACCTTTTGAATTGTGCTTAATTTATCTTCGTCATCGGTAACATTCTTCAAAGTCTTTTTCAGAATATCCTTGCTGATGATGTCCAGAGTTTCAAGGTACTGCTTATCAACACTAACGGCACATTCTACATCGAGGCTCTGGTCTGCCAGACCTGCAATGTACTGGTCCTGGAAAATCGATTCATATCGTATAATTTGTAATCTGTTCACTTTATAAGCGGGCAAACATAAATTCTTTTTAATTTACCTCAACTTTCTTAACTTCTGGAATCTGCCTCAGTTTCAAATTAATGGCGTGTTTTACGTCCTCCGGAATTTGCTGCACTCCTTCTTGGATGCTTTTTAATTCTTGCAACAATTCTTCGCCGATTCTTTTAAAATCTGCCTCGGACGGACTATCATTCGGCTCGATCTTTGAAAAAATAATTATTAAATAAAGATCGGTTTTTTATTTTGACTATTCTTAAATTTATTAAAATATTTGAAATATACTCACGGCAGCACCGTTGACCGCGATTATCGCACCAAGGATCACCATCAGCAGTTTCATTTTGATATAGGAGTTAATTCGTTCTTGTAAGTTTAAAAAAAATGAACCGAATGATCGAAAAATGAACAGCTATCTATTTAAATATTCTCGTAGAGCCATTGTAACAACTATAGTCGTGGCACGACAGGAACTTTACTCAGCTGTTTTTATTTTACGGCGCATATAATTAAAATTTTATTATTGCTCGTTGAATTGTGAAATATACTGCCACTTTTCTATCTGGGGAAATGTAAATATTTCTTAATTTTATACATTTAAAATTCATTACTATTTCTTATAAATGATGATAAAGAAGATAAAAGAATATTTTATCTCATTGAATAAAATTTTATAAGTAAAGGTAAGGAAATATTTAATAAGTATTTCGTCACGTATTGATACACTACGTATTTCAATTTGCTCTAATTGTAATATTATTTGTCCAGTAGCGGACAATCACGTACTATCATCATCTATTTTGGGTTATCGTATTTTGTCGAATCGATTAAAAGAAAACTCTAAAAGCGATTTTTTCTTCTTTCTAACAAAATAGAAGCACAAGTAGAAATTTACATTGAACACTTTTTTAACACTTCGTCCGCGAAATGCCGCGTGTAATTGGCATTTTGCACACAGGGTATTAAAAAAATACGATCTTTTATGTACGCAATTCTCTGCTACATAAAATAAATCATTAAGACTAACAGAATTATTATAGGTGGGGGTAATTATATACAAAGAAAGTATACAGTAACAGTTTAAAAGAATAAATAAATAAACTATTTATTTGAAATCCTTAAACGTAGGTAAATTATGTTGACAATACATAATAATTAGTATAAATTAACGTTAAATCTAAGGTGAACGTTGGACGCGAATGGCACAAATTAAAATGTGTACTGCGAGTAAATTAAACAGCGATTATAAAAAAAAAACATGATCAGAACTCTGAAGTCGAACGGCAGTCCGTAGGTATACTGCAAGTAGGAACGGCATATATATGCACTATATGAACGCATCTCCTCGCGCGTATCCTCGACCATATACAGTGTGCACAAGAGCGCCTCGTTTAATGGTTATAGTATCTGATGCGACGTCCGCCGATGCCGGACTCGATGGGGTTGCAGGTGAATAAAGCGTCGCCGCGGAATCCGTCGTTGCAGGTGCACACGGCGATGTGGTTGCGCGGCGCGCAGTTCGCGTTGATGCCGCACTCGCGGCCCGTGCACGGGTTCTGGCACGAGAAGTTGATGCAGGCCTTGTTCGACGGGCACTCGACGTCGCTCTGGCACTCGCCCCGCTGGCAGTACGACAGCGCGTTGCCGGTGTAGCCGGTCGGGCAGGTGCACACTGGACGCTCCCTGCCGGTGTTGTCGTGGCCCGGGGTGCACAGCGCGTTCTTGCCGCACGGGTTCGGGTCGCACAGGTCCTCTGCAACAATTAACGAGCGAATGGTTAATTTTTTCGTTTTTTTTTTATTGTAGGATAACGTTTTAGGGATTTAGGTGTAAAGTGCGAAAGGTCGAATATTTTTCTTGGTATCTGAAGTAAGTAGTTCAGATATTTTCAAGAGTGTTGTTTAGAAGGCGAAAACGAGGCGGCCATTTGTGGTGTCAGTCAGTATAAATCAAGAAAAGTATATTTAAAGGCTTTCTTCGAAGAAAAAGTACTTTTTGCAAAATTCCGACGAAAAAAGATTTTTTCTTGAGACTCTTATACTTAACTTTCACTTTTTTATGCGTTAGTTGTGCTAAATTTAATAGGTAAAAATATTCTCTTTCGAAAAAAAGTACTTTTCTTTTCTTTTCTAAAAACTTGTACAAAGTTTGCGGAAACTTGGAAAAAAATCTTTTCTTTAAAGAAGTATGAAGTTTTGATTTTGTTCGTTAAAGGCGGCGGTATCCGCGAAGTAGTCTCGAATTACCTGGTGTAAATAAGCGGCAGAAGGTGAACGGATCGCCGGTTCTGTCCTTCGGGCAGCTGCACACGGGGGTGATACCGTCAGTCTCCTTCAGTCTGCAGTCAGCGTGCTGCCCGCAAACACCTTCGCAGGGGTTCACGCACTTCTGGTAGAAGCAGGCCGGCTTGCTGGTGGGACATTCCGAGTGTCTGGTGCACTCCGGTCGGCACTCCGTGAACGGATCGCCGAGCCATCCCTAAATTCGGAAAAAGGCAAATGATTAATCAAGCAAAGTAAAGACGAACGGGTAATCGAAGAAAATTTTGAATCGCACCTTGGGACACGTGCAGATGGGCAAGTGGTTCACGACCTTGCACTCGGCGGAGGTAGCGCAGCTGTCGGCGCAGGGGTTCTCGCACTTGAAGTTACGGGAGCAGTGCAGGTAGTGGGGACAGTCGGAGTTGCTCTCGCACTCGTGGTTGCAGCCCTCGAGGGGTCTGCCCCGGAAGCCGGGCAAGCAGCTGCAGGTCGCTACGCCGTTGCGCACCTCGCACTTGGTGTTTCTACCGCAAGGATTGTGGGTTTTGCACGGTGCCTCTGTAAATTAGCAATTTTATAAATTTTATAAATGAAGATGCGCTTCCTTAAAAATCATCGTAAAAATAAGAATTTTTGTTTTTAGTTACCGGGATCGTAGATGCAACGAGTGAAGGGATCACCGGTGTAGTCTTGAGGGCAGCTACACGTGGTGACGTGATTGTTGGTGACGCAATTTGCGTTGAGACCGCAAATGCTGCCGCAGGGATCGACGCACCTGTTGGCCGAGCAGACCCTATTTCCGTTACAATCTTCGTTGACTAGAAAACAAAGTACATCCACGTTTAACAATCGAAGTGCACATTATCAGATCAGTAGCTAGACATTCAAATCAAAAATATATCGCCAAAAACAGAGCGGATTGCGAGATCTATACTAGAGTACAATTTTACTAATTCAGTAGACATGTATGCAAATTAACTAAACATAACGCATTCCAATCACCCTACCCGATCAACCCAGAATATTAACTAAATTATGATAATTTATTCGCAATGGGCTGCGTCAAATTTAAAAATAAAAAAAACCGATTTCACTTTCTTGCGGCGCAATGAATGAGCCGTCGGCGCACCCCGCGGCCAAAAAAGAGTTACGCTTATAAAAAGACGCGTGACACCATACATTACGCGCGACGCGCCAAACGTGGCGGCGGTCGGGACATTATGCGCGTGAATAATTTAATCGCTAAGCGTCCGTTCGGATCGGCAAGCGACTCCCCGCGACCTTGGCTACCTGGAAGCGCCGGTCGGAGGCTCTTAAAATAGGAGACTGATAAAGAGAGTCGTAAATAATTCTAATGTATAAAAAATAAGAGTTGGTATACTTACTTAGACACTCGACGCGCTCGCAGTTGGAGAGAGGATCGCCCATATGCAAATTGAGGCAGGAGCAGACCGGGCGGCCCTCGCTTATGGTACACCGGGCGTTGCGTCCGCACGTGTGGCTGTCGCAGGCCGTGTCTAAGCAAAGAATTAGTGTAAATTTTATGCGTGAGGTCTTTTCCGGCTTTTCCGCGCTTGGAAAACGACGAGATTACGACTGTTTGTTTTTTATTCCGTCGTTAACTGGAAGCGATTTGTTCGCGGCTAAATTAATCCGATTTTTAATTTAAATTCAAATGTAATTCGTGACATTGGTGTAAAAGCGACGGAATAAAACTGGTTTATTTCCAAAAATTTTCAGGGAATTAGCGCTTCTTATAGATACACGTTCGTATCTATCGATGCAAAAAAAGCTTAACATGTAATTAATATAACAAATTATTTCATTATAAGCAATTTAATTACTCTACTGAAATCTGAAAAAAGTGTAATTTAAAAATTCGCGAAGAATATAAAAATCAACCGAATTGATTGCACTTTAATTGCTATAGTACAGCTATTAATGACTTCCGGTATAACAAGACGACTGCGTGGGATTGGTATCGTAAAATTCGCGGTCTTATGTGGGTGTTACGTAATCGGGGGGATAGGTTCGCTCAGACGTTGCGGTGTAATAATTAACCGGAGCTATGCTCAATGAGAGTCATGGGAAAACCACGAGTAATCAGCCTCGAGTTTAGCGCGATTTCACTTCGCTGAGCGCATAGAATTAGCACGAAATTCCTGGAAATTATTGGCGGCTAATGTGAGCGTAATTAGTTCGGAAATTAATTAGATTAAGATAAGGATAGAGAAAAAACATCGGACCGATTGAAAATTACAAAGTAACGAATGTTTCTGTGAAAATACTTACTGCGCAGGTATTTATATGCATTAGGATCCGAAGTAGAATAGGCCGACGCCACTAGGCAGGCCAGGAGCAGAACTGCCGTCTGCATTTTCGTTATTTTCGATTAAAACTTCTTCAAAACTGAAAAAAGATTTTGTTAAAATAACGTTCTTACTTTTTCAGTAAATGCAGTTTTATAGTCGTACAAAAATTATAATATATATAATGAAATCGAATCAGTAGTAACAGTTGGAACTAGTCAGACTAAATTGTAGCTTGCACAATTTTTCATTCGATGGGTACGAGAATTTACATACGAATTGACAATATATAAATAATATAAAAAGACTGAGAAACTACAAAAAAGTTTTAATTCAGTGACTAAAAATACGTTTTAATTTACTTATTAAAAGAATTCGGCATAAATTTTATCGACTGTCAAGTCAACATTTTATTCCTGAAAAAAAAATTTCCAGTCACAGGTATATATAAAGTTTGCTAAACATTAAAATTTTTAAAAAAAACGTCTTACAAATGTCTCACAAGAAAACTCATTGACACTCACTCCTATATCGCCTTAAAAGTTTTAAAAACTATAATAGTAAACGAGGACCGCAAATGGGCTCTACTCACCTTGAACACAGAGAAGCTGGGCGATCCGCGCGCGTCGGGATCGCGAGTCGAACTGACGATTCGCAGCTCGAGGTCCGCCAAGATGTAAGCTGCGGTATCGTGGGCCTTTCCCACCATCTCGGCTTGTTTTCGTTGTGTTTTTTTTTCTTCTTACGCTCGCGGCCCACGAGCTTTCCACCTCGAAAACCCGAGAGATACCCACGCACGGCCCTGGATAACGACTTCGCGAATACGGCCTAACTCTTCCCCTCCCCCTCGCAAGTTGTTTTTTTTTCTATTTTGATCAATCGGGTTTTTGGATATCCGGCGAAACGAATTTTTCCAAGAATGACGATTTGGTGTTTGTGGAAGTGGAAGCTCGTATCGATAAATATTCGCATAGTAAATGAGGTTTTCGAGAAACGTTGACAATTTAGTTGTGAACATTAATAATTGAGTTTCTATTTCGAGTTTGCTGATTATTTAGTGGGACAGAATTTAACTTTCCCGCGGGGTTAAAGTTCGTTGAAGTTTTATGTGGATGCATTTAGCTTTATGCAGCTGCGTCTCATTGGCAAAAGATTGCGGTTATTAATAATCGTATAATCGTGGACTTTATGCGCATTTTTAGTTTATTGATTGTCAAGAGAGATAAATAGTGAACTTTCAAGGTGTTGACTTTTCCTTAGGTACATAAATGCGGTATTTTTACTTTCTTACTCGAAAAATTATTAATGGAAATTTTATTTAGTAGTTTAACATTAGTTTATATTCCAAGTTTGTTCATTAATCACAGAAAATTTGTTCACTATACTTCATAAAAAAAATAAATAAATGTATTTATATATTAGTAGCTTGAAAATGAAAAATACAAGAAATGCGAAACATTTTATTGAGTAATCACGGCGAATATTGTTTTGAAAATCAGTATTCATCTATTATTAGTTGCTATCAATATAGATGATAATTTTTTTATATTTTATCAGACTATTTCGCAAGAGTTTGGATTAGTGTTTTACATAATTTTGGCAGCGTACTGATATTTAATTCTTAAAACTGTTTAATAAACGATAATTATATACTTAATCATAATATTATTTTTCTTATGAAACTAAAAACATTTAGTGATTCTATTTAAAAAAAAAAACATTAAAAATATACTGTACAAATTTATAAAAATAATTGTTCATTTAGAGCATTGCATTTTGCTAGAAGAGATATAACATAAGCTTCAATATAAGCGCCACTTAGGAGGAAATTTGTGACAAGCGCGGAATTAAAAAAAAAAACATTAAAACGTAGCATTTCTGAATAATTTACTTTTAATAAATAAGCAAGTTTCTCAAGTGTGTATTAAAACTGTTGACGTCAAAGGGATTCATAGAAATCATATATTTTTTTCCAAGCGCCCAGCAATTAAATAAGACCGCAAATTTACTCTGAAAATTTGTTTTCGAAAAGATTGACTTATATCCCTCCTCCGAGGAAATAGGAGATAATACTACATTTACCGTTTTTTTAGTCAAAATTTTGTAAAACTAAAAATGTACAGTTATATATCGAAACAAAATAAGAATAAAATAAAAAATAACCCAGCCTCGGGCAAAAAAACGGTGTTTATACAGTCAAACCGATATACCGGCCGTTTAAATCGAAATTTCAAATCTCAAATTATAATAATCGCCAGGATAGCAAAAAACGAATAAATGCAAATCAAGTATTTTTACACGTGCGTGGCCTATTAAGACACTCTACATCCGACATAAAAAGCTGTTGATCCACACACTACCCAAATTCCGTATTAAAAATTCTCCTTTTTTTCGCGCCGGCGTCGTTAATTAAATCGACGTCAAGATTTTCGAACCGTTTTCTGCATTCAAATGAGCCGGACTCCCGCAAAAAAATGTGAAACAATGGATCACCGCGCCGACACTGGTCCATCGAAGGGACAAAGGTATAAATGCCTAGAGAAAAAAAAATAAATAAATGGAACGTGAGCGAGCGTCGCGTGTACGGAGTGTGCGACATTGATGAGATCATGGATAAGCGTCGAATTGCGAAAGGCTGTTTTCTCGGGATATACATACTTTAAGGTCGGAGTTGAGGCCGCTCGGTGTCATTCGCTCGTCCATATTAGGCGCCGCCGGCCGATATACCGAAATAAGGCCGCGCATTTCGAGGAGTCGGAGATAAGCGAAAGGTGCTACCTCCGATCTTTGCGCTCGAAGCTCTTCAGAGTCTCGACGAAATGTAAATAAACGCCGCGGGCGGGTCCGACTGACAATGAGCACTTCGACTTCGATTTCTCTCGCGGGAATCGGATCTACGCATTGATTTATTTTTTTTTTATGAAATGAAGAGTCGAAAAACATGACGAATAGCGTACGACCACGCAAATCCTTGCGCTATGAGACCTTATTTGCTCGCCGTCCTCGGCAGTGACATAATGCAGCGAGTCGCGCTTTTGTTGTGGATCTGAGGCGGCTGCGAGGTTCGGAGGAATAAATAATGCGCAATCAAAAGATCTGATATTTTCGTTTGGTTGATTCGGTGCCTTTTTAATTTACTATAATGTAAAAAAGCATTTGTATTTTTTATAAAATAATAACTTTTACAAAATAAAGGTAAAACCATTGTGCTTTTTTCTTACGATGACGCATTGACGTACCGAGTAACAAAATTTTTTTCTTTCATCGACACATACATAAGTGATTATTATGCGCGTAATACATACACGGAGAAAAAAGCTACGAGCTACCAGTTGTAATAATGCGAGAAACTTAACATTATTCATAATTTATTGCGGGTTTCTTTTCTCTTAATTTCATGATGCACGAGATGCCGGCGGGAAGATTACAAAGCGGAACTAAATACATATTTTAGGTGTATATATATACAGGTAACAATGATTACCTCGGTCATAAGCATTCAAAGATTAACTTAAACAGAAACAAAATCGAACACGAAGCTGTACAAAAAATCTCTTAATCGTTAAACAATTAATTTATGTTTTAAGTTTCCTTAAAACTAAAATATTACAATTAAAAAAGAAAAGTAAATGCAATATAAAAACAAAATTAAATTTCATTAAACCATTCATATGTGCAATATTCGACAATTTTTTATGCAAGTGATACTAAATTTTTTTCTCCGTGTATTAAATAACTTTAAAATATCTTACTCTAAGTACAATTTATACTATTCCATTATACTTCCATTTGTCTACGACCCGCCAAACATAGAGTATATTCTGTACAAGTGGAATTTCTGTTTGATTTACATTGTAAATAAAAATGGTTTTGTAAATTAAAAATAATGTGACTGTTTTCATCGTTTTAGTTGATTAATCAAAATTTTAAACGTTGGACAGATCTATTAAAAGCTTTTGAGAATCTCACTGTTACAACAGACTTTTAATGCTCACTGAGTATTGTTTGTCTGCACGTTCTTTTTATTTTCTTTATTGTTATTTTGAGAAAATTTCAAGAACTCCTCAAAAGCTTCTGCTATCATATCGTCCTCTTCATCATTGTCCCAAGGTTCTTGAGATCTAAAAGAAAAAACGTAATAATTTGTAAAAAAACTTTAAAATATTTTAAATTTCTGTTTAAATATTTAATATTTACGCCAATTCCCCTTCTGCCAAATCTTCGAGAAACCTGCTTTCTTCATCCGTTATCACTTGACCATCAGGGCCATAAAATATTGGTTCATCAGCAACTTGTGGAGTGGCAGGCTGTTTATTTTCAACGTGAAGCGGGGCGTGGGATGAAATAACACCCCAGTTACCACTTCTTAATTCACTTACACTAGTAACCATACGACCAACATGCGAATCTACTCTACCTTGGATGACTAGATCAGATAATGTACGCATAACTTGTTCCATTTCGGAACGGTTTCCACTGTTATCTCTTTCTAAAGTTTGACCTGCCAACTACAATCACGATTATTTAGAAAATTGATATGGCAAAATGATTTTGTAATATAGAAATTAAATTATCAAGTAAACGTACCTTAAGAGCTTGGCAAATATTTTTAGCAGAACTAGGAGCAGGATTCTGTAAAACAGTATTGATTAAATGTATTAAGAGTTTTCCTAAATCAGCAGCAGTAAGCTCCATTTGAGTAACCAACTCAGCTAGGAAGAAAATTAAACCATGACATTTCTTTTCAACATCATCAGTGTGCTTAGTTATTTGTCTCCATGTTTCACATTGCTCTTCAGTCTTCTTTTTACATCTTTAAAAGAAAACAAATTATTCCAATTTTTTAAAAATTCAATAAAACTGTATTTGCTGATTATTATTTTTAAAATTATTACTTACTGATTAATTAAAGTTTCTCTGAAAATTGATGTAGATTTGTCTGTTGGTATAGCCACACTATCGAGATGTAGGACTAGTCTTGCACCACTGTATCGGAAATTGCCTTCATTTACTGACTGAAATTAGTAAATAAAATTAGGAAAAAATATAATTTTTAAATTAAAATATTATATTAATATTATACATAAATCTTCAATTTCTTTTACCTGTTGAATAATAATGTTAAGAATCTCTTCAGCCGGAGAAGGTTGTTCAAGAAATGGACTTATTATATTTACCAAGTGCGCTACTAAAGAATCAAACTTTCCAGGATTCATAGTCAATGTTCGCATTGCATTTTCCAACTGTACTAGAGATTGAGGTAGAGTGAGTGTCTGTCCATCCTAAAATTATATATTTATAATTAAATTTAACGACCCAGAATTTTTAATTTGCGCATGACATAATATTTTACGTACTGTGTGTTTATCTGTGTAATCTCCAGAACCACCATCGTATTGACCATAATCCTGAATAACAGGATACTGTTGATTATACTGTTGTTGATGCTGGTATCCACCTTGGTATCCTCCATCGTCGTACTGCTGCTGATAGTGTTGAGATTGACCAGAATGTTGCCAATTATATTGATGATGTTGATGTCTCTGAACCATAGCCTGGTGAACATTCTGAGCGTGTCTGGCTATCTGTATACGTTCTTGAACAGAGCTTCGAGGTCCATGTCCTGTGTGTGCAGATGGTGGCTGCAAATATTTGTCATACATTTACACTCCATATTGCTACGAATGTATAATACAAATAAAACGCTATACTCACCGAAGTGTAAGACTTGGGTACAAATTCAGCGGCATCAGCAGAGAGTACAGAATTCCTCACAATCTCACTGACTCCTCCTGTAAAAATTCACAAAGTACCTTTAGCACTTTCCCTTGCACAAGATGGAATATTCCAAAATAAAAACGTCGCTTCAAAGTAAATCAAAAGCCAAGGCATAAAAATGATAAGCCCGCAGTACCCTCGACAAAAATCTAGAGCGCGTTAATCACCTTCCGGGGCCATCTGGGGTGGCTGGTGCGGTCTGCGTAGTTCATGCTGATCGGGCCGCACGCGTCCGCGGCCTCGGTTGGTCCATCTCTCGGCGTCGGCGGGCTCGCCGTTGCCCTCCCCGTTGCCGGGGTACTGCTCCATGCTGGCTCCTCGGCGGCGACGGGACACTGGTGCGCGGGGCTGACCGCGCGCGACCTCGACTCGGACTTTGCACTCGGGGTGAAGTGCCTCGGCGCGGCTGCGACTACCGCGCGGGGGGAGGCCGAACAATTAGGTTAAGCGGCAGCCGACTTTCCCGTTGCTCCGCTCGGCGTGGAGGTAGTGGCCACGTCGGATCCTCGACATAAGGCCCGGCCAAGCACCGCAACCAACTTCGGGCTCACTAATTACGCGCTCGGGAAAACCCGCGTGCAGTTGAGAAAACTCGACGCGAGGGATGACGATATTGGGAAACAACAAACACCCGCCGTCGTACGTGTCGATAAGCGAACAACAATATACAGTAAGGTGCTCCGGTATAACGTTCTCGTGGGATGGCCTGCTTGCCTGCTGCGACTGCGTCTGCGCTGTTTACGTTGTTCGCCCTTGCCTCTAGTCTCTACTGCGGTTGCTCACGGACCTCAGCTCGTTACCCCCTATATACGTGCTTCCTTTCTCGTAGTCTTGTTTTTCTTACTTTTTGTTTTCCCTGTCATTTATTTGTTGTAACAATGTCGTGAGGTGGCTGTGCGGTATATACCTATAAGTAAGCCTTGCATTATTTTTTTTGCTCATTCGAAAAGGACTTATTTTCGTGTGTTACGTGTGCATCGAGCGATGTCACGTCCATATGGTCCTCAAGATCTCAATTCAACGTAAACGGAAAGAATTTTACGATTTACAATCTACCGAATGATGTCGATGTGAATTCGAAGCAGTTTCACTATTCCGATCATATATCAACTATACATTTTCGCGCAACCTGCTTTATCAATTGAGTACTTCGGTGCAGTCCCATCTGGTATAGTGCGAATACTCATCGGTAGTGATGCTGCGTAATGTCGGAATTTCTTCACTACTGCTGTCAAAATCGAGGAGCTTTCATCGCGCGCTGGGCCCGTTGTCAACCGATTTACTGCTCGACATGACCTGCAGGAAAAATCACAATTACCTTCACGACTCCTGAGGCGTGTCCTGAGTGACTGCGAGGTAAGGCAGCCCCCGCGAACGCTGGTATCTCCTCGGTTTCTTTTTTTTCCTTTTAAAATACATAATGGGACATAAAAAAAAATTGATTTTTTTACGCCGTTCTTGCTTGCACCAGTACACCCACGCACAAAGTAAAAGAGGTTCCTCGCTTTTCCAGCTCGCAAATGGATTTCAAATGATAGGAGAAAGCAGCTCACCAGCAAAAGGGACAGTCCATCCCTTAGGGTCATCGATGACTCATCAGTGATAGTTTTATCAGAAGTTGGGGGAGTGATATCAAGGCCTAAAAATGTTGGAGGTTGGCTTTAGGGTGGTTCGAGGACGTGACTGGAGGTGGGAAGATCAGGATGGTGGCGAGGGATGTGCTGGAACTGTTGTGGAGATTGGAAAGCCACCCAACGCTGTAAATACGGCCTCCAATGCTACTCATGCTGACAAAACACCTGACAAAACTGTTATTGTACGGTGGGACCATGGCTCTAGAAGCAACTATCGTATTGGATACAGAGATGCCTACGATTTGTTACTTTTTGATAATGCTGCTGCAGGAGTTAAGCACTGGAATATTATCTGTGATGGTTGCAAGACACATGGCATTGTTGGTATGCGATGGAGATGTTTGCAGTGTTTTGATTATGATTTGTGTACTCAGTGTTATATGTCCGATATCCATGACTTGACACACAATTTTAAAAGATATTTAACGCCAAATTCTGAAGGGTAAATAGAGTTGCAGACTCTTTTCTTCAATAGATATCTTAATAAATTATTTCATTTAATTTTCTATCATTTATTTACTCACTGTAATATTTACAGGGTGAAGTTAGGTCCTAGACTAAATTCTACTAAAAAAGAATTAAGAGGAATTTTTGTTGGAGCCAAAGTTATTAGAGGACCAGATTGGGAATGGGGAAATCAAGATGGTGGTCGTGGAAAAACTGGAAGAGTTATAGATATACGAGGCTGGGACCAAGAAAGCTGTCGTTCCGTAGCTACAGTGGTTTGGTCTTCGGGAGGTACCAATGTTTATAGAATGGGTTACAAAGGTTGTGTTGATTTATGTGTTGTTGAAGAAGCGATAGGTGGTTTTTATTACAAAGAACATTTACCTCTCCTGGGCCAACCATCTTCTGCAGCTAATGAAAATGCAAATGTATTTGATCCTAGTCAGATTTTCTTAGTTGGAGATAAAGTTAAGGCTTTGATGGATATAGATACATTGAAAAAAATACAAAATGGTCATGGTGGATGGAACCCACGTATGGCTGATTTCATTGGAAAGGTACAGAAATCAAAAAGATCTAAAATAAAATATTTAACAATGAATTATTGATTTATCTATTTTTTTAGATTGGTACAGTACATCGAATTACAGACAAAGGTGATGTTCGTGTCCAGTATGAAGGCTGTAATAATAGGTGGACTTTCCATCCTGCGGCATTAACAAAAGTGGTTTATAAAGAAACTTTTGCTTTAGGCGACATTGTTAAACTTAAATCAGATTTGAATACAGTGAAATACTATCAAAAAGGTCATGGTGAATGGATAGACGTAATGAAAACGGTTCGTGAAATTTCATGAAATAACAACTAGCTCAAAGTTAATTTAGAGCAATTTATATGATGTGTTATTACAATTGTGAAGGAAGTTAGTATAACTAAACTACTTGTTGATTCAAAATAATTTTATAAATTGAGAAACATTTCTCATAAGTAAATAGTGTTTTAAAAAGCTAACAGTTTTATTGTTAACGGCATTTTTATACAGCCAATTATAATTTCCTTCTCAGTCATAAACTTTCAAGTTTTCACTTAGACACTCAATAAAAAAGCTCCATTTGTTTTTCAGTCTCTAGGAAAAACCGGTAAAGTCATGAAAATTTACCCTGACGGAGATATGAGGGTACGCATAGATGTACACACGTGGACGTTAAATCCTATGTGTGTCACGAAAGTTCAATCAGGTAGCGAAGCTGCTCATTCTTTCGCGGAAGCTAATAGAGGTACTTCAAAATTTTCGCTGGATAAATATTTTATTAAAGGAAATTTTACTAAAGGATTAATTGATTAATCGCAGCGCTGGAGAGTACAGATATCGAGGTAGAAAAATTGCTGAGGGATGCAGCGCGCGGCAAAGCTGGCATACCCGCCGTGAAAGAGTTCCTAAGAAAGTATCCCGATAGAGTGGATGCTCGAGGCGGCCCTGGAGGCGGTCGGAAAACGTGTTTACAAGTCGCTGCTCATCAAGGTCCGCGTGAATTGTGCGTCCTTCTACTTGACGCTGGTGCTTCTCTCTTCACCGACGACGAAGACGGCGACACTCCGCTCCATTATGCGACTTTTGGGTAATTACAACCATTACCCTTTTTATACTGCCCGCGTAAAACCCGACACAGAGCAGCTAATTCGATTGGCGCCGGGGGTTCCCTGGATTCCAAGATTAATGCGTTTTTTATTGAGCTAATTGTCCGACAAGTAAGAAGGAAAAACTTTACGTCTTTTGCAGCAATCAGCCTGAGATAATGGAGTTGCTCCTATCACGTGGTGCCGCGATCGATGAGGTCAACAATGGGATGTGTTTCAGTGCCCTTCACGTGGCGGTAAACAAACAGCACGCGGAGTGCGTCAAGACACTTTTACGTCACAATTGCAACGTGAACCTGCAGGACTCGTACGGAGACACGGCTCTGCACGACGCGATAGGCAAGGATGACCTGTCCATCATCGACGCTCTCTGCGAGTGCCCTCGTACCGATTTCTCGTTGCGAAACAAACGAGGTTTCAACGTGCTACATCATGCCGCTCTTAAAGGAAACTCTTAGTGAGTCTGCTGCTCAGAGTAAAAGGCAAACCATAAAAATTGAATTTTATTAAAAAATATTTTAAAATTCTAGCGCAACGCAACATTTGATGCGACGAGCGCGAGAGCTGGTGGATGTGAAGAAGGAGGACGGCTTTGCCGCGCTGCACCTAGCAGCGTTGAACGGTCACAAGGATGTAGCTTCGCATTTAATCACAGTCGGTAGAGCAAGGATAGATCTGCAAAATAATAGG
>UXGC01001500.1:0-21929 GCA_900480045.1 Eurytoma adleriae | reverse complement strand
TTCGTTAAACGTTGCAAAGTCGATTCGACATCGTTAAGCACTCCTAGTTTCCACCTTTCAACCAGCCTCGAAGCATCTTGGGCCTATGCAGAAAGTTACACAATGTATAAAATTTGCGTTGAATTAATTTGTTGGAAAATAATTAATGAAAATTTAACTCACGGCGACGACAGCATGAAGCAAATTAATGTCATTTACATTAATATTACCATTTCCTAAGAGTTTTAACGTTATATTTTTGTCTTTAGCATTAGATATGTATAAGTGTCCGTTTATTGATTCTAATATAGGCCTACAAAGAAAGAGTTGTTAATTTTGAGAAAGTTTAGAATATTTTGAAGAAAGTACCAAATCTAATATTAATTTACAGACCTAAGTTCTAAGTTTAAATTTAAAATCGATTTAATACTACTTACTGTTCGTCTAACCATCCAGAACAAGAATCGCAAAAAAGTAAGAATAGTAACCACCACCAATTAAAAATCATTTTGAAAATGATTTAATTAAAATAAAAAAAATGTAATTTAACATTCCATGATTTCAAAAAGAGAAAGAAAAGTGTAAACGTTCTACAATTGCTCGGCGTCTACGTCGAAGTTGCAGGTGCCTAATGTTGCAAGGTAATGGTTGAAATGGGCGTTTCGCATTTTGTATCATGATCCTCCCAGTATTAAATTGCATTCAGATAGTGCATAAAATTAATGGAAGGACTAAAAATATTTATCACTAAAATGGGTTTATGAAAGTTGTTTGAAAAGTATTCGTGAAAAATGCTTTTTGCTTTTGGAATAATTCGTATTTTGGATTATTATTAATTGTATTTATTAACTATTATGCATTTTTTTAAATTTTTTTAATCAAGGTATATTTTAAGTTTTTCTATAAAATGAATTGATTCAATATAACGAATTCATTAAGTTTTAATTATTTTTTCGAAGTAGTTCTAACTACTTTAACATTAGAGAAAAGAGTATCTAGAATTTGCATTCTTTTAAAAAAAAAAGGTCATTGCAATCTATTTAAACAGTCCAAACGTTCTAATAAAATTAGTCTTTACAATATACACAATGAACGAGAAACAACTCATCGAATACTGAAACGACCTTAAAAACTCCATTATATTTTTGCTTATTTTTCAGTACTCTATTCGGCAGATTTATATATATAATGGAGTTTATATATTTGGAGAACGTATTGTACCATTTTTCGTAAGACGTGTATACAAGTGTAATTTTTAAAGAATCATAGAAACGTCGATTTTTTATATAGCCGTAATAATGTCTACGGATCGATCAGTTTACTCCATCTTTTCGAGTTAATATTCGACATGATTTCTAATTTCTTAATTTTGATAATATTCCTTTGCGTGTTGGTTTCTTAAAGAAGTCAGATAGATGTTTTTATAAATTCGACTTCTGGCCTAATGTCAGGGATAGTTTTTCTTTTATGGATCGTAGCCGATCCGTGGAGGAATAAAATAGCGGCCCCAACTATCCTCAAATAGTCGTGCGTGCGGCCTTCTATACGAAGAATCTTTTTTTATAAAGCAAATTTTTTTAATATTTAATATTTTTTTAAAGACATGCAAATATTTAGCGAACGCATATCAGGAACAATCCCTAATTGCAAACAATATTTCATGATACATGCATTGATTGTCATCAAAAGCTTCATTTCTTCGATTTTAAGTAGCAACGATAAAAACCTTTATTCCGGGATAATAAAAGATTTTATTACAATAATGAACTTATTGTTTGACATTCATTGACAATAAAGGGTAATGCTACAATTTATTGCTTGTTAAAAAAGAAGTATTTAGTCTCGTGTTTTAGTTCGTGAAGATGCGAAAATCGGACATGCGTAACAAAAATAAAATCAAAAATTTTTTAAAATTATGTTAACATTTTTTTAGGAAATTCCCTGAAAATGTAAGTGAAGTTGTGGGATACTTATCGCTTTTCTGTAATGCGGTAAATTTGCAAAATTTCTCTACCTAAATAAAAATTATTATCACTGGTGTTATCATGGTCAAGGTATGCTATACACATGAGATAATAATATCCAAAGCACTAATTCTAAAACCGCATTAGCACCATAAGCAGGCTTAGTTAATGCAATTATAGAATCTGAACCTTCAATTTTAAGTCATCTGTGAAAATGCCTACTTACTTAGGACAACCATGCACTAGAATAAATCTACAATTCACGCAGCCAAACTGACTTAAAAAAAAATCAATACTACTAAATTGATCGAGGGTAGAAGTAGATATTTTAAGAATGAATTTAACAAATATGTGAATTTTAAAAATTACGATTCAACTGTAACTAGAGTAAGTATTCTACAAGTTTAAAGTTCCAATTTACTTCTAAATGTTTTCTACATAACTGTGTACTTATATTTTGCAGCTTGGATACAGGTAGTGTTTTAGAAACAGCATATCCAAGAGGTATGTACGATCGTGAAAGCAAACATAATGTTGCTGTTAACTATGATGCACAAACTTGGACATTTGTAAGTCATTTAAAAAACCTTATGATGATAATAACATCAACTATGAACAAGTGATATAAATTGTTAGGTTTTAAACAAAAAGAAAGTACCAATTAAATTTCAGGAAGTCATTTACCAATGTTTAGGGAGTGCTTTTTAGTTTTTTGGTTTTTTTAATTAATAAACTTTTTAATAATTTCAGACTTGGTATGATCCACGATGAACAATATAGAGCTCAAAATTGCAAAAGTAAACCAAAAGAAAATATCACCACTATTATGTCAGCACTTACTCATAGTATAGAAAAAACGTGTGGTCGAAATGTAGTAAAAACAGTATTCTCACCTTCTCCAGGGAAGGTTTTATTTCTTTTAAGTAGAAAAAGCATTAATTTTCAATTTTCATTGAGTCTATTTATAACAACAGTTAAATTCTTTGCAGGTCCAATTTAGCAAAAGTTTGAAAAACCAGTACCAATCATGATACTAAATATTTTTTATGCTTTTTATGAACTCAAAATGTTTTTGTGTATAAACTAAAAATCAGTTAATTGTTAATTGTTTGATAAAATTTATCATAACTAATGCAGAATAAAATTATTTATCAATGTTCAAAGATCATATCATCGTAAAAGAAATTATAATTTAAGATATATCTTGCCGAATGCCACTTATACAAGAGCATCATTGCATTTATGCATATTTTAACAATAGAAATGGAAAACATCAATAATCGGCTGATTCAAAGATTATACAATTTAAAGAAAACATTTCCTACTGCCGAATTTGCCCAGAGATTTGTACGCTTGTTTCCAGTATTACATATACATATTAGACAATAGAAAGACTAAAATCTCGGTACCTGTATATTTATCGATACTTATTGCATGTAATCGTAGTTGAGTGACATGGACCTTCTATTTTCGTATCGTTATCCCGACGCCATTATGTTCATTCAGAGTTCGTAGAATTATTAAAAAAACTAAAAAAATGTTTTCGCCACAACCTTGGTGTTATCGAGGTTATGATCGTTATGAGGTTCAGATCCCCTTACAAGTTATTTTTATTTAAAAAAAACTGAGAAATATACATACCTCCAGCTTCTAATAAGTCGACACAAGAGATCACAGATTCCACGTAGTATAATCGACCGGAGTCTGCATTTTGTCTGAACTTCCATAGCGAGTGTAATCCGCCCTGGACCAATGACTCTGCCCATCTTCGCCATCGCCGAAATAAATACTTCCTTGCGTGATTATCACACCTCTGTTTTTGGTTATTCTCTCTTTATCTCCTTTCTTTTTCTCGGCGACTTGTTTCTCAGCTACCTCCGTGTGCACTGTGCATTCACCCCTTCGCGGCTGCTCCGAAATGGCGAACTATATATGGAAATTCGTTAACGGTTGAATTTGAATACCGGTGAAAGAATGTATAGCGCCATTAGGTATAGCATACCTGTAACTGTTTATAGGTATAGTAAAAGTACAGTAGTTTTAATTTTAACTCCCAAAATCAATGATGGCGAACAGAAGCGACATCTGATAAAATATGCGGTGGAAAAAAAGGAAAGCTGAGGTTCTAACTTCTATAGTTAATTTAATTATTAATAATTAAATAATTTAATAAATAGTAATAAATTAATTTAATAAATAATAATAAGAACTATTATTATGTTATTATTATTTATGGGACCGACCGGTGGCCGCATGCTATATAAATACAGATGTCGTTTCTTCTTGCAATATTACGAACCACAATTTTATAGTCATAACTCCCCGCATGAAAATGTTATTTGAGATCTCATATAATATTTTCATGCGGGTGGACTCAACTTTGGAGCGAGAATGAAAGAAATATTAATATAAGGCAGAAAAATATTAATATAATTCTTTACTATTTATAATATTCGATTTTTTCAACATAATTATAGTATAAAATTTACAATATTAATTATAACGATGTACATTACATTATAAATTCATGATCACTTATGAATTATAATTACAGATGCTTATTGATGGTAATAATAAATTATGACACACATAATACAGTAGTATAAAGTTAGAAATATCTTAAAGTGTCGTAGAATAATGGGCCACCCATCCTGAACCACCATTATTTACGCTGGTAGCGTAAGTAACTAATACTCGATTTCCCAGTGATTTATACGCCGCCGGTGTATCCTGAAAATAAAAATAAAAATTTTCAAAATTTCACAACAGCCGACTTGATGTGCGATAAAGCGCAAAAGCTCCAAATTGTGCACAATTGTATAAATTCAATTAAACAAATAAAAAGTATCTCCTACCTCGCCACAGTAGGTGGTTACATTATCCGCGTCTCCGTTTACTTGAAACTCAGAAATACTCAGATAGTCCGTCTCGCACAGCTGCTTCGATCCGATGTCGAAGGTGGTGAATTTTAGATTAATCTTCATACCTCGTGGGACGCTGATGTCCCAGGCGCAGTTGCTGTTGTTGCGGTAGGAGTTGGGATACAACGGAGAGGTGAACAAGCCCTCGGAGCTGTGAATCCGTCCACCGCATCCTCTACCTACGCTCGGAAATATTCTTTAGTAATCTCAGCGTAGGAATTATACGAAAATTTAAGAGAAACTGGAAGTTAATTTTACCTTTTTCGCTCGTTACGTAGATTATGTCGTAAGAGTTGGAGTCATAGCTCTTGTGATTGAACGCGTAGAAACTGAGCTTTCTTCCTGTACTGAATACAGGATTTGGATTTTCGTAATTGCAATTTTTTTGAATTAAACGGCCGTCGGATTCTCCGTCACGAATCTGAAAAAAATTAATCATTTTTCTCTAATATTGGGGGTGTTTATTTTCATATAAACTAGAATATTTTTGCATACATTATCTTTGAATTGTTGCTATTGATTCAATTAGCTAACACATCATTTGATAGATTATATGAAATATATAAGGTGACAAGTGAATTTTAAAGAAAATTATTAAGTTATTTGAAAATTATTTGATCATTATCTGATAATTATACTGCTATTCGGCATTATTTGTAAAATACATTGTGTTAGGTGATTTTTTCAATAGAAATCAAAAAGTTCTGCTTATTAAAATTGGTTTTGATACATATTCCTTAATAGGAATGTTCAATTACCTCTAAACCAGCATCAGTACAATCTATACCTCCAGGCATGAAAAATTCATTGAAGTAAACGCTTATAGTGTGATTCGGTGGCGCTTCAATTGTGAAGCGACACTCCGAGATGTCTTGATGGAGAATCCTGCCATGGTCACCTGTGTAAGCGCGAGAACAATCGGTCTTGCCGTATTCAAGTTTGAACCCTCTGTTCTTTTTTAGTCCGCCCGTTGTTTTATAAGTTATCTGGACGTCTTTGAAATTGCTGTGCAAAAAAGATTATTTTGATTAATATTGTGTTGTATATTTGAAATGGAATTAATTTAATGGGGTTTCATTAATTTGTAATGAAATATATTCTACTCAGACGAGTAGATATTATTTTTACTTTTATAATATATTGTAATAATAATGGATTATTTTGAAATAGCTAACCTGTAGTAAATTCCTGGCTTAGAAGATCCGCAGTATCTGTAACTAGGAGTCAAAGAATTCTCGCCCTAGTAAAAAAAAAAAACGATTAATTAATTAAACGATTAATTGGGCACGGAAAAAAGATAAGTAAAAGTGGTAATTTGTTCAAATAAATGAAACTTACGATTATAACAGTATGCGGTTTTTCAGGTCCGTTAACAGCGTCACCAAAACCAAATCCTTGATTAAGTGGATTGCCAATCTATAATACAAAATGTGGCTTTTAAAAGTATGCCAATTTACTATTGCAAGTAAAAATAGATAAAAATTACATTGCTATCCTGGATTTCCAAGAATTCATTTTGACAATTATGTGAGTCTTCTAAATTGAAATCTTTGAATTCAACTTTCACTCTTCTGAATTTTTGAACGCTATGTATTATCCACTTGCATGTAATTTCTGATACATAACTGTCAGGGAAATTCGGCGACGTTAAAACTTGAGAATCATTACCAACAGCCAAGTTTAACAATCCACAAGGGGCTGTAAAATATTTTATGCAATATAACAATTCTAGATTGATTTCCGAATGTAATAATTGAAAGAAAACGATGAAAAAACGTACATAATACTGTTTTCAAAGTTCCTTTGACTCCACGTCCTTGGTTGATTCCATCAGAAATGAAACGTACCCACATTATTCTGGATGATGTCGTAATTGGTGGTGGAATTTCATTTCCACAGAAGTGACCAATTAATTCGCCGTAAGATCCACCATCGCGTATCTGTTATTAAAAATGTTTTGAATAAATATTTCATCGAACTATTTTATTCGAGTATGTATAATTTTATGGAGCATTACTTCAATGTAATCAGAGTAGCAACCAGTACGATTATTCATTAGACGAGCGGTAGATGTATCAGTTTCGTTAGAGGTAGACGATGTATTTTTCAAGTCCATTTGATTGATTGTTAATTGAATTGTATAGCCTGGCGGAGCGAAATAAAGCCAGTGGCAATCTTGCAAAGGTTCATAAAACTCCGACAATTGAGTTTTGAATTGTGTATTGGCGGTGACATTGTAATTTCCACCACACCCACTTTCAGGACCGTTCATGAAAAGTACCTAAAAGGAAATTGCATTTCATTAATTCACTATATTTAAGATTACGTTTACTTCAACAGTGCACTTTTATTCTGAGCACTAATTATTTGTAATAATTATGTTTAACTCTAATATCGACAAACTTTAACAATACTTACGATCGCTTTAAAAGCAAGGTTTTCTATCCAGAAGGAGGAAATGCGGAACTGTACTGTCATCACGTTGCTTTGAGATTGTACAACCGGTAAGTGACTACTTAAATCTCCACAAAATGTGCTCGTCTGATTATTTTTATTAGTAGAATTTCCTTCGTAGATTTTTACGTAGTTGGACAAGCAACTAAGAAGAAGGCTTTCATTAAATCAATGGTTCCAGTTATATAGCAAAGGAAATTGCAAAAAATGAAAAATGATATACCTTCCCAGACTGTCTGAAATGTTAAGTGCTTCAAATCGTATAACTACACTCTTTTTAGGAGGCGCACTAATTACCCACTCGCAATGAGTGTAAGAAGCTGTATCGGTATCGCTGTTTATCGCAGGTTCGATGACACGAGGCGATGTTATGTTACCTCCGCAGTCTAAAACATTTTACCATGATTTAATTATTATAGGTGTTAAGTAGCGAACGCAGACTGTTGTTACAGTTTATTGTCCTAAACATAATATTATTATAGTTTATTTTCTCTTACCATTTAGTCGGTACTTGAATTTGAAACCAGAACGATTGACGGAACTATCGGATTTAAATATTAATTCCATTTTTCCACTTGCGATTCTCTTGCCGGGGCTTTTAACACCGCACCAAGTGGTTGTACTTTGAAGCCAGTCACCACTGTAGACATTAATGGTCATATTGTCGAAATTGCACGTAACACTGTTACCTGAAGAAATCAATAAAAATTAAATAGAATTTATACTTATTGAAATCGAAACATAATTGAAGAAACATTCATTTGAGTGGCTAAGTAATTCAGAAATTTATATTGCAGCAATTGAAAAAAATCTGACAATGAATTAATAAAGTAGAAGCAAGTAATGGTAAGTGGAGGGAAAGTAAGGAGTAGTTACCTTCAAGAGTAAATTTCGTAAAGTCAACAATAATTTCACGACCTTCTGGTGCGACGAGAGTGTAATTGCAAGTAGTGCTCGATGGATAGAATAGGGGATAATTAGGTGATTCAATAAAGTTTTCAGTATCCGTAACTTCGTAAACTCCGCCACAACTGGACGACCAAATAGCTTTGAATCCATCCCCTTCGACTTTGTCATTCGAAACGAATTTAACTTTCATTTTATTTGTCGAGGAATTGAATGGGCGCGATGGTGCATCACGACCGCAAACTTTTCCAAGACTGCTCCAATGGTCCGTGCTATTTAGCACTCGTTGCTTCCACTCGAAAACCTATTTGATATTGCGATACCTTGTTAATTTCTCATTGGTAATTGAGTTTAGTAGTAGTAAATGCAGTGAAAATTCGCTTGCTAAATGAACTTTTGAATGTGTGCGTTTATGTGCACTTCCCAGTTCCGTATTTGATATTCACTTTTTATTGTGTTTATTAATATTATGTGATTGTTAAATTATATGTACAATAAAAACTTACTTCAACGTAGTCGTTTAAACAGTTTTCACTACTTTCGATATTAAATCTTTCCACAAATGTAAGGCCAACGTGAAAGCCGTTATTTCCGGAGATTTCCCAATTGCATTCGCTATTGTTTGGATAATTTCGAGGGAACCTTGTAAAATAAATGGAAGATTCAAATTTTGTTCGTAGCACTTAGTAGGTACTTTTATTATATTAGTTAATTTAAAAAAAAACGTATGCCTTACCCTGGGGATCTTATTTCTCCAGATTTACCAGTTACTGTACCTCCACAAGCAGAATCGTTTGGTTCTAGATGAATTTCGAAATCACTGGCGGCGTCAGTAGCGTAATATTCGATCGAGAATTCATTTGTCGCACTGACCATGTCCCGAGGCTTTTCAATGCCGCAAAACTTTCCGAAAGTTGGTGACCGGTAAGTTTTACCCCTAAAATCAACCATTACAATTTATTTGTCACTGAACATTCATAATTTAAATGGTTTTTTATAATTGATAAAAAATATTAACTTTATTTTTATGTAAGACTTTTCACATGTATTCAGATGCATCGTTTCGAATTTTATCGACACAGTATAATCTACATCTGGATATTTAACTTTCCATGCACAATAAACTGGGTAAGTAACATTTCTCGGAGTTTTAATTACATTGGTCGGCCCTGTCAATATACCGCCACATTTATGCCACTTGTAAGCTATTTCGAATTTAGCGGAATATCCTCGACTAGCATTCAAAGCCTTAAAAATACAATATTTACTATAAAATAAAAGTTTCGTGTAAATAAAAAGAGATTTATAATTTTTGCAATCTTACCTCAATTATATTTGTCTTAAAATGGCTAAGAGCCGTAACAGTTTCTTTCGTCATATTACCGCAAATTTTGGCCACTGGTTCATCTCCTAAAAGATTAACGTTTATGTAATCAACTAGAATTTTATTTGTAAAACATTAAAAATCTTCAATTTATACCTTTTACGAATATGTAATCAACAAAACTTCGACATTGGGTAGTTGCCTTCATTTTATCTATAGTACCGGAAACGGTTAATGATAATGTCAGTGGTACTTTTTTGTCATCAAGTTCTACATTTTCTGGTTGTTGCACAATCCATTTACAGTAGTATGCAGATTCATTAAACGGCTTAACTTGAGGGCTCCTAAGTGTACCTTCCCAGTTGTGCAAAATGCCACCGCAAGCTGAAGAATTTAAAGTTAAAAATTCGATTTTTTATTTACTAAAATGGTAATATTTTACAAAAATGATTAATAAACTTACGTGCAGGTGCTTCTGCAGTATAACTAGCTTTCATTCCTCGCTGTGATCCCAAGGCAATGTAGTACAAACTCATGACGTTTGAAGAACTTTTGACTACCATTGATTGCGCCGGTGTTTTCGCTACTTGAATGGTAGCGATTGAATCAGGATCGCTGTGGAACTTTAAGAAAAAAAATATTCATTAAATATGCATAACTTCTTGGTAAAGATATAAGTAACTAAGGAATTATATTTTGGAGTTGCATTTATAATTATTTAAACAAATTTAGATAAAACTTTTAATGACACATTACCGATACGTGATTTTTCGAGGTGAGCTTATCATCACCGAGATCTATATCTTCGATTCGAAGAACAACTTGGAACCCTTCAGGAACCGTAATTTTCCAAATACAGTACCTGAAAAAAATGTCAATATTAGTTGGTGGAGATTCATATATTATTTTTAAAGTAATAGTTATGAAGAGAGAATTTCACCTGTACGTAGAAGGACGTGGATAGCCAGTAGTTTGTAAATTTCCAAACATTCCATTTAATGAGCCTCCACATTCTAAGGAAAAAAGAATTATTACCACAAAATCAAAAAAATTTCTACAATAAGAATAATATTATAAAAAAATTTTTGATCTCACTTACGATTATTAGTGAATGTATAATTGAGCCGGAAACCTCTTACGTAAGGAGATTTAATAGTGGTAAGTGAAGTATCGAACATAATCATAGCTTCAGAAGTTAATACGTCTATTGGTGCTCGTGGTAAATCAAAACCGCAGTACTTGCCGATTTCCGTTATTGAAATTGGACCTGATCAAGATATTTAAATTATTTCACAAATTTCGTTCTAAATAAAATACACTAAATTTATAATCACCGCTCTTTGGTCCAGGATTTTTTTCATTTATCGTAACATGATCAGTGTCTTTACAATCGTCTTGCATGGGAAGATTTAGTTCTTCAAATTGAATTTTGATGGTACGATGCGGAGAAGGTGCAATGATCCACCAATTGCAACGATAATTTTTATCATCGTAGACTACTGGATAGTTTGGAGATATAATTGTGCCACCTTCGGGATCTCGTAAGATTCCACCGCAAGTTTCTGAATTAAAACATATTGGTTTTTAATTATTGAAATTTACATCTCATTACCTTGGTTGAAGAAAAGTTTTTGTAAGTTTTACCGCTAGTAGTTATTAGCGCCTTGAAACCATTTCTAGGTTCTGGCATCTCGGTATAATAATGCACAAACATTACGTTTCCTGTAGTTGTTAAAGTGCTAGGCGGGACATTTCTGCAGAATCTTCCAATTAATAGCGAGGAGTCTGTGCCTCCGTCTCTTATCTCCACGTATTCTCGTTCACAACTGCAAGTTCATTGGCATTAGTATGACCTTTTTTTACATATATATGTATATATTTTTTTAAATTACGTACTCATTAGAAGATGCAAGATCAAATCTTTCCGTAAAGTGGATGGATAAACGATGTTCATTGAAACTGGTGAAAGTCCAGAAACATTCTGTGTTAGGAGTTGGAATATTTGGATAATTTGGTGAAGTTATTTCTTGTCCTTCATTTTCCTTGTCCGATAATTGGAACCTGCCGCCGCAATCGTGCCCCAATTCTCTGTAATCATGCGAACATTGATATTAATAGTTTTCCTGTAAGTTATATAAATGTTTTGAAACTTACCTAAATGCTAGGTGGAATTTAACGGTTGCGAATGAAACTGCCAATTTAACATAAAGATAATTGCTACTCGTATTTTGTAAAGGTGGTTTAACACCACTGCAATATTTTCCAACTCCTAAAAGTGGCGAGCTTGAACTTTCACCGTTCTTCAGCTATAAATTATTTATTGTTAATGAACATTTAGAGGCAAATGATAAAATTTTCTTTTTTAAATTTAAATTTTATTTTTACCATAAGGTAGTTGGATTTGCAAGAATTGTCATTATTGTCTTTGGGGCGCCTGTCTTCTAAGCTATTTTCGTAAACTCTTACGGATACTCTCCTTCCAGTTCTTACTTTTACTATCCACTCACAATTGTAAATGTATCTTGGTCTTACATCACGCCAAGTGTTATTGAATTTAATAACGCCGTTTGACTGTTCGATTACACCACCGCATTCTGGAATTTTTAAAAGGTATTTGATTGATAGAATTAACAAATGTTTGAGTTCCGAATAAACAATTATTAACAAACCCATGAAAACTACTGCCGAAAATCCAGTTTTATTCACATAACTGTCCGAAACAAATTGCACTGTCATCACGTTTGTGCCAGATATGGTGTCATATGTAGCATTAGAGAGACAAACTTTCTTTTCAGGATTCGTTTTCGAATCGGGAGATGGTAATTCGCCATTGTAAACAGCTACGTAGTCTGCAAGACAGTCTTCCGTTTCTTCAAGATTCATTGCTGTAAATCTAAGAACTAAATGTGTCCCGACAGGAGAAATAAAAGTCCAAGAGTACTTGAGGTCTTCAGCATATCCATTTGGAAATCCAGGAGATGTAAAGGAATGTGTACCATTATTGTCCGTCATAATTATTCTTTCGTGGTTTTTCGAGCCTGAAAATTTTGGATTTCAATATAGTCCACATTGTAAAATTATGTAATATGAAAGTGAAGGTGATTCTTAAAGAATGTTTACTCTCATCTTCCCCAGATATCTCTGAAGCTGCATCTCGAGGAACTTTAAAATATCTAAGATAGAACCAATTTCCTACTGCATCATAGGAATTTTCCATTTCAATGAATATTACATTGCTTGTGGAGATTATTGGCTTAGGTACAATAATGCCACATAGTTCTTGAATCAATGGCGCTTCATCATTGTAACCATCATAAATCTGTAGATTAAAATTTAAATAAACCACCAATTTAATATTTTTTCCAAATTGACCAAAAATATTAGATAATTCACCTTCAACGATGCAAAACAGTAATCTTCATAGCTATCAAAATGCAAAGCCGTGAATTCTAACTTCACTACGAAATTGAATTCGACCGTCACTCGCCACGAGAATGTATCGCCCCTGCGATAGCCTAGTGGATACATGGGCGAGGCTATTACGCCACTATCTCCGGTCAGTTCGTCTCCAAAGAGAAAACTATACTCTGCCTTGAAACCTTTTGGATTGCCAGTTCCACTAGCCGCACTCTTGAACCTTACCCATAGGTTTTGCGTTGACGTAACGGCCTTCACATTCTTGCCACAGAAAACACCGTGCAGCTTCCCAATACCATCGTTATCGCGAACCTCTACGTAGTCCATGTTGCAGTTATCGCTGTTCTGAAGCTCGAACTCTTCGAACGCTAAAGATATCCTGTTGCCGGGCGAATTTTTGATTATCCAGATGCAATCCGCATTTGCAGGATAACTCTGGGGAAAGTTCGGCGATGCGACGATTCCTTTTGCCGCAGTGTACTTCCCTCCACATGCTAATTGTTTTCAATCAAAAAGTTTTAATAGCTAATATTCATTTACAATTGATTCTATTTTTTCGCTCGCAACAATATTACCATTGGAGAATGTTGAATAAGTCAAATCAAAATAGTCCCCAGCATAAGGTCCAGTCTCCGTTACCAGGTGAATGGCCATAGCATTTCCGGCGCTGTAAAATGGTGTTGGGAGTTTGTTGTCGCATATCTTACCCAAGAGAGGACCAGTGATATTTGCTCCCTCATGAATATCGATGTGATTCTCGTCACAATTGTTCTCGCTACTGAGTAAAAGGTCGATGTGATTAAATATCACTGAAATTTTGTCACCTAAAAGATAAAAATTGAAGTAATACATAACTTATTTTGCTCTTTAAGCAAAAGTACGTGTAGAGTCCTATAATTACTAGGGTCTTTAGCTTCGAGAATCCAACTGCAATTTTGTTGGGATAAGGTGTGCAACGTCGGCGATGAGCGGATGAATCCTTCGCCGTCTACCTTGATGCGGGCTCCGCACGTGCGGTTATAATAAGCTTTAAATCCTTTTATAATCGGCTTAGATCCAGTCTTCATTACCACCAACATTTTATTTCCACTGGAAACGTAATACGGTGGTATTCCGACGCTTTTATTGTGAGTTGCTAAGACAGGCGCTTCTTCTACATCACCGTCAAAAATCTTAAAAAATTCAACAAAGTGAATTAATTATAAAAGTAATCTAAATTTTATTAAGTAATTTTCGTTTTATTATCGAGTATTTTAATTATTTTATGACGCTTAACTCGCAATTGTACAAAGAGACAATGAGTAAGCCGTACCTTCAAATAATCGTTGCTATTGAAGGCCCATGATATAGCCAAATCCACAAAAGTTAAGTTTATAGCATGATTAGGGTCCACGGTAATTAACCATTTGCAATATTGACTGTCAAGATAATAATTTGGATAATTAGTGGAGTGAATAGTCCCAGATTGTCCAAAGAATTTGCCTCCGCATTTCAGCGGGATCGAACGATACGTCGCTGTAAAACCGTGACTGGCGGAGCTTGACTCAGATTGATACTTAATTAACATTTCATTTCCAGTACTGGTGACGACAACTGGTGTGGCAGAGTAGCATAAGTTGTGGGTCAATTTATGCGCAGTTTCATCATGACCATTATAAATTTCGACAGATCCTTCAATTTCTGCAAAAAAATGTCAAAGTTTAACGTATGTTATTGAAAAATTTAACAGTAGAAATAAACTAAAATGTTTTTGGAAACATTTCGTAAAAATTTCTTATAAATCCGTTGAATTTCGAAAAATGATCAGCATGTATTATTTATTTTTTTATTTCACATTTTTCAACGACATCGTAAGTTAAATTTTTATTTATGTTGTGAGGTGTCTACAGAATATTATTTCTTTGTTTAATACGTTATTTTTCGATATCCTATCTGACAGATCCAAAGGAAGCTTAAAAGATTTTTCTCGATTCTTACGAATTTTCAATAAATTATTAGTATGACATTGTGAATTATATTTATGGCACGTACCGTTAAGGCAAGTACGACTCTTCGTAGTGTCGACCACAGGCAATGTGATTTCAATACTTTTGTCAAATTTGGTCCGTATTAACCAGCGGCATTCGACCATCGAAAATGGCTCTTTGTGTCCGTTTGGATATCCCGGAGATGAGAAGGTACCCTGTGGTTTTGTGAGAATTTTGCTGCATCCATCGATGTACCATTCTAATCGAAAACTGCCGGTGAATGCAGAATTCGACATAAACGTTACGAACATTTGCGGTAAATTAGATGAGATTTTCAGAGGCAAATCTTCATCATAGCCGCACGTCTTTGCTAGCTCGTTGACAGGTTCGTCGTTGTCACCTTCTTGAAATTTAATATAATCTGTAGCGCAAGCACCAGATGCTGTTCGATGAACGTTAATATTGGAGAAGGTAACGTTCACTCTGTTACCGGGTAGTGCTGTTATCACCCACGAACAGTTGTTCACGTGGTCGTATTTCTGAGGGAAATTAGGTGACTCGATCACCCCGTAGAAACCAGTCAGTTTATTGTGACATACTGAAATACATCAAACAAAATATGTTTTGTATATGTAATTGAATAACATTTATTAACATCGTTGATCACTGTTGTTGGTGTATTACCTGTACTGTAATGCAGATGGAAACCTCGACCACTAGTTTCCGTGCTGCTTTGGAAAATTAATCTTACGTGATTACTCTTCATTACATTCGATGGAGGACTACCGGATCCGCAGAAATGAGCGAGAAGTTTTAAATTGCCGTTGATCACATTGTAGATTTCGAGTCTGTCGTCACCGTCGCAGCTTATGTCGAAGTCGATGAAAGAAATCTTTGCGACGCTGCCGACCGACACATGAATGTCCCAAGTGCAGTACATTCGGTAATGATAATTCTGAGGGTAATTGGGTGACATGATTGATCCTGAAGCACTGCGCAGAGTACCACCACATCCTATTGGTCGTTAAAACATGTTTTAGTGCTTTAAGAACGCATTTATTATTTTATTTAACTATAACATTAAAACTTCTTTACCGTGTATATAATTTTAAAAAAATTTATAGAATAATTCATTATGCGTTTATATACTGAGAGAATTTTCCCGTAAAAATTACAGAGCCTTTCGAATTTATACGGAAAAATTCTTTCAGTGTAGCGATTGTTTTTATAAAGCAGTTAGATAATTAAAGAAAAGTATTTGTTTACACATGTTATTGGCGGTAGAAATAATGAGCAATATAGAATGTTATTTATTCAGTACTAAAAATATTTTTTTATTTATTAAATGAATTGGATTTAAGTAAAGAAAAATAGTTGATTCCAATCCTGTAAGGATATGAAAATGTATTAATTATTTTTGTTCGCTTTAATAAATACCTATGCAAATATGCGTGAACCTGAATGCTAATGAACTTTTGAAACTATTTATATTTCATATATTTTAAATTTTAGAACGATGCAAAATTATAATGGATAAGCTATTTCAGATGTGAATTAGGTGCTCAGTCAATTCAAAAAAGGTTATTTACACCGTTTAGTATACAATATATTATACCTTCTTTAGTACTGTCCCATTGAAGTTCAAAACCAGAGGATCCCAGAGTGGAATCTGTCCTAAATTTGATGTACATATGATTTGTCATACTGGTTATTTCATCTTCTATTCTGTTTCCGCAAAACTTTCCTAACAGAGGAGAATTCGCTTGAGAACCACTCCTACAATCACAATTAATGCAGTTATTATTTTTGTATACCAAAGCTTAAATAATTATTTTGAAATATTTATTTTTACCTTATTTCTAAATAGTCAAAATTACAATGTGTCGAGTTCTCTAATTGGAAATTTTTGATGTTGAGTGTTACTACGTACTTATTTAAAGCTTCAATTACCCAAACACATTCTATACTTTTTGGATACGGTGCGGGATAATTTGGAGATCTTATATATCCCCTTTCTGCGTGGTAATGGCCTCCGCAATGTTTGGTGCCATTAATAAAAGCGTAATTAAATTCATAATTATCATTAATGGAATTCGAGTTCCATTTCATGTGAATATTTAAATCATTTCCTTGAGTTGTTACAATTTGCGGTGGAGGCTTCATGGGACAATATCTGCAAAAACAAATATTGTTAAGGGCTCTGCCAAAAGTACGGTTTTTTGATAAAATAAAAATATTACATACCTCCCTATAATCATAACTTCTTTATAGTCACTCGGTTCAGATAATTCAACATAATACTGATCACTGCAACTTTGGATTACACTAACTGTGCCGCGCGGGTAAGCTATCCAAGTAATTTGAATGACATGATTTGGTGGTGCTCGTATCTTCCAGTAGCAATCTATTCCATTCGTAAACGATGCCGATGTTCCTGGCAATGCTAAAGATCCTGGTGCTTCTTTAATTATTGCTCCACACGCTACAAATAACAATGATTATAAAAGACAACACATTGTTATGAAACAAATTATCTTTAGATCTTAATATATTACCGAGGTCAACTGTCGTGTAATTTATTTTAAATCCAAGATTATGGATACTCGCGTCAGTGAAAAAATGTAAGAACATATAATTATGCGTAGAAACTATCGGTCTCGTTGGCATGCTTTGCTCTGGTCCGCAAAGCTTCGCTAGCAATGTCGAATTTTCCGTATCGCCATCGTGTATTTCCAGACGATCAAAGTAGCATACAGTCTCATTATCTATTTCTACCCCTTCTTCTATATCCATAAATTCAAAACGCAAAGAAATCGCTTTGCCGGGCGGTTGGGAAATCAGATAAACGCAGTCTTTGGAACCAGGATACGGATTCGGATAGAACGGAGATTTAATTATTCCGGACGGCTCAGTAAACGTCCCGCCGCAATCCACTTCATACTTCAAAACGAATCCATCTTCCTCGAAATTTGAATCACTTTCAAAACGAATAAGTACTCTGTTTGAATCCACCGTAGTCGGACGCGGTATATCGTATCCGCAGTATTTGCCCACTAACGGAGAATTGGTATCAGGTCCTTGGTAAACCTAAAATATCGATTTAAGTGGGTGAAAAAAGAATTGCAAGCGGTATACTTATATTATAAATTGAACAATACATACTTGAACGGAGTCGAACATGCAGTTGCGACTTGATTCTAATCTGAAATTAACCCAAGTAAGACGAATTTTCGTTTCTTCGGGTAAACGTATTTCCCATTCGCATTGCATATCAATTCGGTAGCTTCCGCTGTGATATCCTGGCGATGTAATTTCACCACTTTCGCTTGTGAAAATGCCACCGCAGTCAGGAGAACCTAAACAAGATTTTAAATTAAAATGTTTGCTTTTTAAATCTTGTGATTCACGGTCCTCTCGGATGGGTCGTGAATCGTTGTTTAAAATAACTGAAAAAGATTGTGTGATGTAAATAACGTATACCTGGAACAGTTATGAATGACAAGTGGAAACCATTATCCGTTCCGAAACTGTCAGAGTGGAAATGCACAATGACGCGATTGCCTGCAGAAGTAAGTGGTGTTGGCTTCGTATGATTACAGTAAAGTCCAAGTCTATGATCTCCCATGTAATGGGTTTCATTAACCTTGAAATAATTGAGATTAAAAAACTTATATTCTTAAACACTTTTGATTTTAAAGTAGAGTACAGTCTGTAATGTTTCTTACCTCTAAATAATCATTTCCACAGGTAGGATGTTCTTCAAGCATGACAGTTATGAAATGCATCATTATTCTTTTACCGGGCGACGCAATAATATTCCAGAAACAATCTCTGTTAGTGGGATACTTTCCAGGGTATCCCGGTGAAGATAGGGAGCCGAAATCTTCTCGAATCGTTCCTCCGCATTTAGGTGGTATTGAAGTCCAATTAAACGCGAAACCCTCACCATTTATACTGGCGTCCGATTTGAACCAAATGTACAGTGCATTATGAGTCGAGATGATGGTTCCATTGTTAGGAAGTTTATTTCCGCAATATCTACCGATAATATAACTTCCGGCAGATCTACCGTCGTGAATCTATTGGCAAATATTTAAAACAGTTAAATCACATTGCGCTTTAACATACACTGTATTAGTGATTGCACTTTATTACCTGTACATAATCATTTTTGCATTCATCAACGACGTGCGATCCTTCCAAAGAAAACCTTGTAAAAGTAACATTTAGGACCATCGAGTAGTTGGTCATTAAGACCCAAGCGCAGCTAAGTCCAGCCTCGTACTTGGTTCCATTAGTTTCGGGGAATACCACGGATCCGATTGGATTCCTTAAAACTCCACCGCAGGTCTGCTTCGGCGTTTCGCAGGTTGGCCCCGTGAAACTTGGCGGGCATGTGCACAGTGTTCCAATTCCTGATGATGTTGGTCGGCATATTCCACCATTTTTACAAGGATTTCGCGTGCACGGATTCACGCGGATATCGCAAATTGTACCTGCGAATCGTAGAAAATGCACACGTTTTATCTTTTACCGAGTTAATTCAAATGAGAATATTTTTTAAAGTTAAAATTTATCAAAAAAGAACAAAAAAATAATATAGTTTTAGTCGTATGAAAAATTTGGATTTTTTGATAATTAATTAATCAAAAAAGAGGCCAGGAACTTACCAGTAAACCCTAAGAGACATGAGCAGATGAAACCTGCCGAGTTAGCAGGTGAAGGGATGCATGTACCATGAATGCAGGGATTATTTTTGCAAGCGTTCTCGGCCACCCGGCATCCTTGAGGTCCTCGGCCGGTACCTTGATAACCCGATGGACACAAGCAAATTGCCGCAGAATTGGGACCCTCTGAGCAGGTGGCCAAAGGATGGCAACCTCCATTATTGATAGAGCAGGTGCCAACAAAGACACAGGTCACTCCGTCCCCTTGATAACCGGTTGGACAGGCTCCACACTTTCTGGATCCCTAATTTCGTTAAATAAAAATGCAGCGCTTAGATCGAATCTTTTAACAGTAAACTATGACAATTTCAATATATAACTTTTCGAGTGGTTAATTGAATTCTGAAAAAATGTTGGTAAATCGAGGCAGATAAAAACATACCAAAGTATTGATGCATTCGACGGTAGGTGTGGTACTGCATCCACCATTGTTAACTAAACATTCGTCGATGTCTTGGCATGAAAATCCGTCTCCTGTATATCCGACCGGACAGACTCCGCAATAGAAGGTTCCCGGTACATTGTGACACGTAACAAGAGGATTGACCGAGCAAGGATATCTCGAGTCCTTGCATTCGTTAATATCTTTGCGGCATGAGGGGTCGTTATCACCCAAATGATCCCAACCCTAAAAAATACGAAAAATATAAATTTAATATGGCACTATAAAAAAATGTGCGATGATTTTAACAATTTATAATTGGAAAACATTATTAATTCAATCAGTGAAAATTGAAATATGACATAAGAGACGCGTTTTAAACGCATTTTAAAATTATGCTTCTTAAAACGAAACAGAATTTCGCTTTTTTAACATACATTGATAATAAAATTAATAGCATTTTGATATTAAAGAATAATGTAAAAATACATATATTCACGTTTGAGAAATAACACTATCAATGCTGTTTTTATAATTGAAAAAAGTAAATGCGCCTATTCAAATATCCTTACATCTTTACAGAGGCAGGTGTAACCGAGCGGTGAGTTAGTTTTGAGGCAATAACCATTGCCGCACAGTTCTGCTTCGTTTCCTTGGTCGCAAGCTGATTTTTGTGTTGCGCAATGGAACCCATGCCAACCAGATGGACAGATGCAACTGTAACATTTGTCATTACGGTACAAATTTTTAATAAATTTTTTAATCAATACAATAATAATATATAAGAATAAATGAATTACCTAAATGTTCCAGGGCTGTTTACGCAAGTCGCTCCATTTTGGCAACTGCCTGGTTTACCGGCATAACGTTCGCATTCGTTGACATCAACATTGCATATTGAACCCTAATGAAAAATTAAAAATTGTTTCAATTATAAGTAGAATAGTAATAATAAATATAATGAAAAAATGAATGTTTCGGTACCTCCCACTCTGGTGGACAGTGGCACTGGAAACCATCATAACGATCTATGCAGGTCCCGCCGTTTTGACAAGGGTCATTGGCACAATCGTCTTTGCGCAATTTTACGCTTATCGCCCGTACTCTGGTTTCCAATCTCCTTATCTGATATTTATACCAATCATTTTAATAATTATTAATAGCAATATTCTTCTGACTATACTTTATTAAAAATGTCATTAATTTTTCTTTTTTTAAATAAATTCGTTTAAACACCAATTTTTATATATGTATACAAGTTCATAATGGTTTTAAAATGTTAGCTCCTATCATTTACGTAAAAAAAGAAAAAATATTTAGGTCCTGAATCGTAAATTGAAAGTGGCTTACTCTGGTAGCTAAGGCTCTTATTTGCAAAGTCGTGACAGCATTGGCCTACAATGTAAAAATAAAACATTATGCATTAGATATTTCTGATGCTAAGCATTCCCTATAAATATGAATAATTGAAATGCATGCTCGCGCGCTTGTTTAATGTGAAGTGTCGTTGCACTCATCCACATTTGGAGAATCGTAATAGTGAAATAATGATTAAATGTTTTCAGATTTTGCATTTGTATCGTTTGCTTAAAACTGCAATAATTTAAAATTATTTCCATTGTTCTTTCGATAAAAACTAACGCGATGTAATATGATATTTCTCGTTCATGTAAATGCATATGTAAATTAAAGTTTTTATTACATCACTATCAGATGAAGGCTTAACGGCGGTGGAAGCATTGGCAGATGACTCGCCACCGCTTTCAATGATATTTAATCTTCTCAGCAAGCCGTTCGGTCCTTCGATAATGTTCGTTAAACGTTGCAAAGTCGATTCGACATCGTTAAGCACTCCTAGTTTCCACCTTTCAACCAGCCTCGAAGCATC
>UXGC01001499.1:0-21933 GCA_900480045.1 Eurytoma adleriae | reverse complement strand
AATTTGAGAGGCTGTACGTTAAAAAATCTCTAATGCTTCAAAAGTTATGGATAATTAAATATGAGCACGATGTAATGCATATGATCTTTGTTATATTCGTTTATACATAACTTTTGATACTCGCACTTAATAATGGGTCAACAGGAACATTAAAGTGTATATGAGATAACACAACAAATAAATAATATTTACCATTATTAATTAAAAAAAGCTAATAATTTTTCTTAATTGATTTTTCTCAGTGATCTATACATAGTACGTAAACTCGTACTGTAACAAAGCTGCAAATAACGATATTAATATCCGTAATGGCGAGTCCCTGGCAATTTTGCATTCGAGAAATGGAACAAGGACGAAACGTCGGCGTAAACACGCGCTGCTGCGCGAGCGTCGAGCGTGCATACGAAATGGCGCGATGTAGGGCGCGGGGTATTAAAGCCGACGATGCAATTGACAGCCCCATGGTGGTGTGTACAGCCCGGCGCTTTGGGGCGCGCCATCTCTCTAACCGGATTCGCGGCGGCGCGTGCACTTCGAAAGCGCTGGATCGAAAATTACAGGGCCGTGCGTCACTCGCCGCTTTGACAGTCTCCACCCCTTCGCCGATCGATTTTTCCCTCCGTTATTTTCGAAGCTTAAATTCAGGCTGCACACTTCACGCACTCGTTTGTTCTATTTAAACTGCGACTCATGATTTCCTACGTAGAGCGACGTATTGAATATCCAGGATATTTTTGAAGATTAGCGAAGGTTTTATACAAACGGAAATGTCACTGCAGTTTTCTCATAATTATTTCTGGAGTATTACGAAAAGGTGGTGCATGGTAGTAACTCTCAGATATTCCAAATTGGAGATGGTAAACGAATGGATGATGGTATAATACGTAGAGAATTACTTAGCCTAAATATAAAAATAAATTTAATAACATGATACACGGCGAGACTAGTTGAATAAAAAATACCAAAAATATGCAGAAATCTTGGAACGCCATAACTTTCTGGTGATTATTATGCAGTTGGCAATTCTTACTATGACATTGGCAATTTTACTATGTGCTTAGTAAAATTTGTCCAAAAATTTGCGGTGGTATTTCGCCAAAACGCTTCGCTAACTCTGCAGGAAACGAGCGTTTCACCAAAAGCTCCGCTGTCTCTGTAGGAACCCAGCGTTTCGCCAAAAAGCTCCGCTGTCTCCGCAGGAACGGAGGGTTTCACCAAAACTCTCCGCTGTCTCCGCAGAAACTGAGCGTTTCGCCAAAACGCTCCGCTGACTCTGTAGGAACCGAGCGGTTCGCCAAAAGCTCCGGTATCTCCGCAGGAACAGAGGGTTTCACCAAAACTCTCCGCTGTATCTGCAGGAACCGAGCGATTCGCCAAAAGCTCCGCTGCCTCTGGAGGAACCCAGCGTTTCGATAAAACGCTTCGTTGTCTCTGCAGGAACCGGTCGTTTAGCCAAAACACTCCACTGTCTCCGCAGGAGACGAACGTTTCACCGAAACGCTTCGCTGTCTCTGTAGGAACCGGGCGTTTCGCCAAAACGCTCCGCTGTCTCTGTAGGAACCGAGCGGTTCGCCAAAAGCTCCGCTATCTCCGCAGGAACGGAGGGTTTCACCAAAACTCTCCGCTGTATCTGCAGGAACCGAGCGTTTCGCCAAAAGCTCCGCTGCCTCTGCAGGAACTCAGCGTTTCGATAAAATGCTTCGCTGTCTCTGCAGGAACTGAGCGTTTCGCCAAAAAGCTCCGCTGACTCCGCAGGAACTGAGAGTTTCGCCAAAACGCTCCGCGGTCTCTGCAGGAACCGAGCGTTTCGCCGAAATGCTCTGCTGTCTCTGCAGGAACCGAGCGTCTCGCCAAAAAGCTCCGCTGTCTCCGCAGGAACTGAGCGTTTCGCCAAAACGCTCCGCTGACTCTGTAGGAACCGAGCTGTTCGCTAAAAGCTCCCCTGACTCTGCAGGAACCCAGCATTTCGCCAAAAGGTTCCGCTGTCTCCGCAGGAACTGAGCGTTTCGCCAAAAGCTCCCCTGACTCTGCAGGAACCGAGCGTTTCACCAAAAGCTCCGCTGCCTCTGCAGGAACCCAGCATTTCGCCAAAAGGTTCCGCTGTCTCCGCAGGAACTGAGCGTTTCGCCAAAACGCTCCGCTGACTCTGTAGGAACCTAGCGTTTCGCCAAAAAGCTGCGCTGTCTCCGCAGGAACCGAGCGTTTCACCAAAATCTCCGCTGACTCTGTAGGAACTCAGCGTTTCGCCAAAAAGCTCCGCTGTCTCCGCAGGAACTGAGCGTTTCGCCAAAACGCTCCGCTGACTCTGTAGGAACCGAACTGTTCGCCAAAAGCTCCCCTGACTCTGCAGGAACCGAGCGTTTCGCCAAAACGCTCCGCGGTCTCTGTAGGAACCGAGCGGTTCGCCAAAAGCTCCCCTGACTCTGCAGGAACCGAGCGTTTCACCAAAAGCTCCGCTGCCTCTGCAGGAACCCAGCGTTTCGCCAAAAAGTTCCGCTGTCTCCGCAGGAACTGAGCGTTTCGCCAAAACGCTCCGCTGACTCTGTAGGAACCGAGCTGTTCGCCAAAAGCTCCCATGACTCTGCAGGAATCGAGCTGTTCGCCAAAAGCTCCCCTGACTCTGCAGGAACCGAGCGTTTCACCAAAATCTCCGCTGTCTCTGCAGGAACCGAGCGTCTCGCCAAAACGCTTCGCTGTCTGCAGGAACTGAGCGGTACAGTGGCGGAACTGTGGCGGAAAGGCGGTCGAGCGGTGGCGGTACCAGGCAACTACCCAACCACCCAACAATCCAACAACCCAATAACTCAAGAACCCAGTAACATAAGAACCCACATTTTTTCGCAACTATTTTTAACCCAGTAACTCTTAAATGGCAGCTTTTTTTCTGAAAGTTTTTGTATGTTAAATTATGGAGTAGTTATACAGATGATCCATATTATATGTTATTGTTTCATTTATATGTGCTAGCTACTAAACTGTCGTCGGTTAGAGTCTAAATTTTGTTAATAAAACATCTCTCATAGATTCAACAAAATAATCGTTCTACAATTCAACTAAATATTTTTCAGGAATATATTATAAGAAAACTTCATTCTCAGCTTAGCAATATTTCCATGCAATCCGCACTAGGCAACGTTAACTTTACAAATTGCCTTAACGAACATTGCTTCATTCGCTCATCCGATGAAAACGCAATCGGTCGCAAAAACCTCGTTAAAAAAAATCAAAATTCTCGCGAAGTCGCTTATACAATGGCCGTCGCCGGCGGACACGCGTTGCATAATGAAAGTTCGCGCGCGTTTCCTCGGCGCGCGACTCGCCGGCCTATAGTCGGCGTCGGCCTAGCCGTGCTGCTATTCATAGAGTGACGCTCGCTCGCGCCGGCATGCAATTGCATAAAACCACTGGATACGTTGACCCTAGGCGCGCGCTCGCGGCCATTACGTAACCCGTGCGCGCTCGCCTCTAACGCCGGTCGTAGCCCCGATGATAACAATGCGCCACAGGCAGTAGGCGCGAGCGCGTAGTCTGCGTCTATTAGCGAAACTTTATCTGCCGATAAGCGGGAAGCCTTTTGCAGCCTTGGGAGCTCGCGATGCGTGTGCGAGCGGTGCCGATGAACCTTCTGTTATTGAGGATCGGCTATTTGCTTTCCATCTTTTGTATAGCGATCGCGAATTTTTCGCCGCTCGAGCGCCGATCAATAGAGGCGTTCGCTGATTAATCGCCGATCGATACTTTCAAAGAGCTTTGTTCGAATTGAAATTCACCTCTCGTAAAGTGGCTGCGGATAATCTATTCGTCGTTAAAAATTCCACGCGCTTTTTTTTTCGAAGCTGCACAAGACGTATATCGCGCGAGGAATTTTATGCACTTTTCCTCGTTCGGTGGGTAGACCTGCACATACTAATGGATTGATAAATTGTTCGTTATTTTCGTTTTATTAAAGAGAAAACTTTTTTCATTCGACGAACGTATTACCGGCTAATTGCTCAATGCCTCGATTAAGAAAAAAAGGTACGCGTGCACCGTGAAAATTTTCTTTGTGTCATCTTGTTTATTTCTTTATCGGCGATAACGGCAAGTTAAATTGACGTGATGGAACAGCTGATAACGCTTTTAGCGATTGCAATTATGCAGCCTTGAAACCGAGAGCTATATATCGTTCTGCATCTATTTATTTGATTTATCAGAAGCTCCCATCTTCGTGTTTTACGAGTGCAATCTCTCATAATTTTAACGTAACTGGTATTATCGCGGAGATATTTTTTCTCACACTGCATTGAAACAACAAATTCGCGTATCACTTTGGTGTGGATAAGACTTATTGATTCTATATATTTTTAACGCTCGAAAAACGTATTTTAAATTTGAGCAAACACTTGACGAAAAAATAACATTCCTTTTACAAATACATATTGTAGCTTATTTACAACTACTAATATTATATTTGAAGCGATAATTTAATCATGGAATTAAACAATTACTTGTTTGGGTAATCCTCAAACACTTTACGCATTCATCAAGCGACTAGACTGCTAGAAAAATTTCTCATACGATAAATTCTGAGTAATTGATGTCACTGGCTTGATACGCATTAAATTAAAAAGTTTAATTGTTTATGTACTTATAACGCTTCGACCGCAAGTGATTACAATTGTTCAGTAGAGAAACCGCAATAATGTTAAAAGATAAATTTGCCTGTTCTTTCTGCAAAAATAAACTCCAAGTTTCCTGGTAGCTGTTGGAGAACTTTGTATGTGTAATTGTAGCTGCACAACATTGGCACGGCGTACGGCGACGTTGTCACGTAGACCAACAAATTGAGCCAGACTACAGCAAGGCGATGATTCACGATACTCGTGTCGTTATTCCAACGACCTTCAAAAATCAAATGTATCCGCATTTGACAATCGCTTCGATCCAACACGCAACCGATAATTAAGAAAAACAAAATTATTCGTCACACTCCGTAGCCAAGGATTTTGCCACCAAAAAACAATTGAAAAGACAAGCGGAGGGAGTGGCTAGATTCACGTTTCGTAAAATTAAACGGAGAAGATCGTGAGGGACATTTTCACGCCCGTTACATTGCCATTCGAAAGGCGAGTGTGTTTAATTAGAAAATTCAATTTCGAAATTCCCGATCGGTCGGGAATTCGTGGGGGCCGCTTGACAGAGGTCCGACAGTTCGGAGCGCTCGGCGAACGTGTGTCACACTCCGGTAAGGGCCTCGACGTACAGACGGTCAGTGGCACGGTTTCTCCAAACAGCCAGCCTCTCTTTTTAAATGGCAATGAATAAACGAATTCTTTTATCTCGATCCCCGCGTACACTCCACAACGGCGGCTCTTCTCGAATAAAATCAGGCGAGTATTCGATCGTTTTATAGTCCATCGATTTCCATATTCATGATTATTTTTTATGTGCATTTGAGAAACTCTCGAAAAAGGGAGTTATAATTATTTTGTTTTTACATTTAATTGTATGCATTGGGCTAGGTATACAATTTTTTATGACAGTTCCTTTCTATTTATAATATAGGATAATTTATGTCGTTTCTCGAGAAAAAAAATTGGGTGTGTTTCTATCCTTAATGAGGATTAATATTATACACAATTCTTCGTATTGCATATCTAATAAAATTATTTATAGAAATTTTTTCTCGTAACCCGTGTCATGTAAATAGATATAAATAAAACAAACGCCAAAGTGGCGCTAGCGATAAAAAAAAATAAACGAGCCGAAAGGAAATCTTACAGCATTTAATCGAAACCTAATTTAACAAACGAGTATCTTTTTCTCGCTTGGCATCGCGTCGCTTATCGCTCATTCGCTCTTCTTTCTAGTTGGCAGCCGCCGTCGCCTCGAGAGCATGTATAGGTTTGTTTTGGTTTTTAAAACTAGGCCGCGAGTTCGTCGACCGTATCGCGCGGCACACGCGCGCACCAGTACACCACTGACCGAGCTCGCGCGCGACGCGAGTGTGTGAGCGTCTCCGTCCGCCGCACTGCGAGCGCGTCGCCTCTTACTCGCGTATATACACTCCCCGACTGTCTGACTGACTGACTTCTTTTCTCCGACTTCTAATACCAATTGCCCGTACCGAGCTCGTTGTGCACCTTGTCATTACGGCTTTGCGCAATTTCCATCCTCGAAAGCCTTCCCTTGCAATCACTTCTGCACGGAAAAAAAATGTTTAGCGCCGGTAGCTTTTTTAGGGTGTGCGTTTTTAGTGACGGTAGGTTATCCGATGCGTTTTGGCACTGAGTACCCAGCGGACCAAAGCGAATGTCCTAAAAGCAAGCGTTAGATGCCTTGTATGATGAGCTTACCTCGTTATTTGGCATTCATGACTGCTAAAATTGGCAGTAGCGTAGAAAATATTGAAATTTAAAAATTTTAATTGATCTTGATTTAAAAATTCAAGTGATATTTTCACACTACGTAGGTATGCTGTCCATAAACTGAAATATGTGAATGACATCGTACAGCTGAAGTTTTGAATTATGATATTTTAATTATTAAATTGGAAAATTAAAAACATATATAGACTATTATTTTCTGCTAATGGGATCTTCCATGCATGCAAAGATCCAATTACAACGTTCCTTGATGGACATTGAATTGTCTAGTTTCCATCGATGCAACGATGCGTGAGATAATATTTTGTATTGGTCAGTTTGTGAAATGAAAAATCGTTTCACCATGGAGACAGAAAAAAAACACGACTTCTTTTACAGTCTAGGACTAGTCACTAGCTAAATTAAATTTTTTCAATGTTTGCTTTCGCGCGAAAATCGAATCGGAGCCGGGACCAACCGGTGGAAGTGATCTTTCTCGCGAGGACGAAGCGCGAAGCTCGTCAAAATATATTCCGTGGAAGCTCTATCTGCGCCGTGGCTTATCTGGCGCGATACACAAGCCGCGAGAACCCGATGCATTGACACACATCGCGTGACGGGAGGCCGGCGTTTTTTGCGCTGATCACGCAGCGAGATTTGATTCACCGCGCGCGACTTTTGCATGAAAATCGCAGGTGGCCATTAGGCGCGCTTCGCGGACGATAGCCGAGCGAAGGTTGAAAAACCGATGCAATTACAGCTGGAAATTCGGCCTTAACATGAATCGCCTAACCGCCGGACGTTTAATCGGCGCCTCGTACGGCCGGCGTGATTTAAAGGAGGTGCCTTTGAGTCCCTCGAAATTGGTGCGTTTACTCGAATTTACGATGATGGCGGAGGTTGTGTCATCGCTCCTCGTGAGACTACAGTCCAACTGAGGTTGTAGTTCATGAGAAAAAAATATATAATTTAAATTTTAAAAAGTTTGCTGTTCAAAGCCCTGGAATCTAAAAAAGTGAATGATATGATTTAAGCTGGAAACTAAAACCATAAAAAACCTGTTGATTGTGAAAGAATACGACAATAAGTCACCAATTGAAATGATGGTAATCTTTCAGCAATGATGTAATCGTTAATGGGCGCTTCTGCAACATCTTGAAATGTAACGTTCCTTATGTAATTTTGCGCGAGGCACAAACGAGATCAGAAATTCGAAAAAGCTTTACGTAAAGAGAAATTAATATGCTTTTTAATTTCCTGGCTACGGTGCGTGTAATCGCAAAAAGACATTGGTTTACATCGAGGGGTCATCAATTGTAATTTTAATGACGTTTGATTATGATGATTACAAGAATTCAATCTATTTTAAGCTGTTTGAAGTAATCAAGTGACCTAGGGTAGTTCAATGAATTTGATTATAAAATTGTCGATTACAAAAACTATGCTACCGATCTGGCAGTAAATTTGCTACATAAAATATTAAGTTTGAGCCCTAACACGTCGTTATTTAAATGAATAGAAATCGAGTGAAATATACAATGTAAATGATCCGAACATTCGGTGGACATAGGAATGGACTGTCCAGATATATTCATTGACACAAAAATTAATTTATGATTTTTTATTTCATTTCAAATATTGCACAAAATTCCATATGCTCTTAAATTGTTTTAAGTTTCAGTAACATCGTGAGAATATTATTCAATACATTACTTGAAGTCAGTAGAGTTTTTTCACTTTTATTGATTAAATTTGTAAAACTTGATGCTAATGATAACAGAAATTTAAATTGATTAAAAAGCTACTCCAAAGTCACTTATCTAAAAGTGGTTTATGATTGCACGGATTTAATTACCACCCAATTTACACGTCTGGGGAGCAGAGCACTATCTGTCAATTGAACGAAACGTAGGCTTTCGAAAGACCAATCGGGCGTGCACCTCGGAACTTTGACCCCGCAAGGCCGGTCAATTTGCAGGCGGAAATGTTTTTCAAACGGCGTCGCTCGAGGAGGGCCCGCACACTTTCATTGAGCTCGCGGCGCAATTACGAAACCGTCGAGTGAGTCAGTGAGCGACGTACTACTTCAATTCAGCGGGCACCGGGAACGAGTGTCGCTTGCGAAATCGGAGAGGAGCGTACGTTCTTCTGCTCGGCTTGTCTTCCAGGAACGGCCAAAGACGAGGAAGACCTACGAAGATGCTTGCTGTGCCGTGCTGCGGCGCAGGAGGGAAAAAAGACGAGGAAAGAGGAGACGCGGAGAGAAATAGGCCGGGCGCCATGTTAGCAATGATTCACGAAAAGTGTGTTTGTGGGGAATCGAGTTTCACTGTATACAGTATAGGCTAGGGAACTCCGGAACAATGTCTTCGCAGGTGTGCGAAAATAGTAAACATCAGGCTTTATTTTTAGTCGAATCGCGACTATTTTTGTAAAACGAGCTTTCTTGTCGCCCGTGGACGATGGAAATACCTCCAAAGCCGGCGAACGGTAGAAAAAAGGTAATGAGGTACTCGTAACTGTCGAAACGTGATCGAGTCGATGAGATTAACGGAGGCTTGTAAAGCGCGCGTAAATAAAATTGGAGACGACCGAGGAGGCGTATGTACAGGCGGAGCGCACACCTTCATTCACACTGCCTGCTGGAGAACGATGCGCGCATTTCCGAGAAACGCAAGCGCACAAGGCAGTCCACCGTATAGTAAATCATGCAAACAGGGTCAGTGCAGCATCAGAGTCTGATCGTAGTGTCGAGTGATAAGGAACTCCCCGAATCTGAAATTTTAATCTCCTTACGAAATTTTCGTAGAAGAATTATGAGGTCTGATTGTATCTCTCTCAATACATACGATCGGAGTTTCGCAAGGATAATTTACGAATAATAATTTTTCGAAATTTCGATCAGTAATTTCAAATAAATTAATCGGACCCGTGCAAAAGTTATTTATTATCGAAATCACCCTGCAATCAAAACAATTTGTGAGATTTTTTATAAATTAAAATTAAATGCAGCAATCTCTGATCTTAATGTGAAATTCATTAATTCGACGTTAAAATAAGCGAATATTCACTTGCCTTACGCTGGAAGCCATTCTTATTCAACAGGTCGACATAGTGCATTCAATGAGTGCATAATGCATAGATAAATTTCACTTATTATTTATTTTAGACAAGTATTTCACTGATTTGAATAACGACACTTTAATGTTTGAAAAAATATAATTTAATCTTTTAGTCCTCTATTTATTGTTTTAACATTCTATTTTCCATACGTTCTACTTTTTCCGTATGTTACTACCTTCTGCTCTCCTCTGCTTATATTATCAAGAGGAATAATGATCCTCCTCAAATTTTTTTCCGCTGGAAAATGTAGTATTCATGCGGGTGACCTTAGCGGAGAAGAGCTGGCACTTCATCTCCTGACTATAAACTGCTGAGACCAGAGGAAGAAAATTTACTGTTAAATGGGTAAAAAAAGACGAGGTGAGCATTCACGGGTATATACACAGAGTTTCCCTAATTTGCGCGCAATTCAATTTACCTTCTCCTCGGCGGGTCCTATTTTCTCTCAAGTCGCTCCCTGAAGGGAATGACTAGAGGCGCGACATCGTCCTCGGGTACGGAAATAAAAGCGCGGTAATCGCATTAGCGGCTGTGAAGTGCAGCCAAGTGTCGTTGAAATTCTCGTCGCCGGAGGAAAGGGAGAAAGTACATCCCGCGAGAGAGGCGCACCTCATCGTTCTTTCGGCTCGCCCAAAGCGTAAAAATTACTCTCTCCTTCGCCAGGTTACACTCTGAAAAAACTCGCGGGCGATTGAGTTAATGTTCTCTCGTTCTGCTGCGCCTTTTTTTCGCACGATCTTTTAGTGAAGTACTTTACGGCCTTTTTCTCCCTTTTCACCATTTCCTGTCAATGCCATGTTAAATATGACATCTGAGTGAATAAAAAACAATTTCCGAATTGTAACTTTATCTAAAGGTATTGGAATGTATTTGTAAAAAAAGCTTGAAACATGATTGAGGAATAATCGTGTGCTAAAAAAATTAATTTAAAACTCACAAGACCCAATATGCGGGTACAAATTAAAAGAACTTTCGATGAAACTTTACGTAAAAAACTTGTTTATCGTCAATTTAAATTACAAGTAGTCCATTTATTTCATTTAAAAATGTAAGCTGCTTTGTTCATCATCAATACCACCTTTCCTTAAAATAAAATTGTCGTAAGAAGAAAACATCTTTCGAAGTAATTCTTAAAATTGCAATAGTTCCATCTGACGGTGAGCTTCATTAAATAAAAAAAACTTTAATTAAATAAAAAATGAAAAAAAAACAAGAAAAAAAGTAGATTAATCAACTACCGATGCAGATTTTTCTAACATATCGTAATTGCTAATACCAGGGCTCGATGTTTACGACACAGATACACAGACGCAGATTACAAGTCTGATACACGGAGATTACCGTCTGACTTATTTTTCTCTTCTGGGCTCTAAGTAAGGCAGAGTGCGTTCCGGCACGTAGGCACTTTCGTCTACGGTCTCGAGGTCCTCGTGCTCAAAACTTCTCGAGGTGTTTATGTTTGTTTGAATAATCGTATAAAACTTTCAATAACAAAATGATGACACCGCGGAAACTCTTTCTATATTGTGCCTTATGAATTGCAACAATTTGACATCTGAAGGGTAAATTTATCTTAAAATTCCTGAATATAAGGAAGGTATTTCGACAGGTGTAGAGATTCCAGAAATAAATAAAAATGATTCTGAAAGACTAAAAGAAAAAAAATTTCTAATTTAAAATTTAAAAATTTTTAATTGGATCTTCCACAATTTAATACGGTACGTTACAAAAATATTTTAAGAGTATTAACATACCGGCCATTAAAGTCATACTATTAGAAGATTATTCACTTTATTGAATGATTTTGTACCTATTACCAGCCGAAGTGACTGACTGACCAGGAAACTTGTGCCAAAACAAGTACACGGATCCTGCTACAACGAATTCATGCAACATCCTTATGTAAATACCTGAAAACACGTACCCGTGCTTCCTCCAGACGGGATCCAGCGTATCCACACCAAGCTTGCTCAGATTGCACCAAATGTAAAAATATGAGCTTCTCCTGCCCCATGTGCAGAAACAAGTACACGGATCCTGCTGCAATGCATCCCATAGAAATACCTGCAATCAAGTACCGGTGTTTCCTCCAGACGGGATCCAGCGTATCCGCGCAAAGCTTACTCAGATTGCGCCCAATGAAAGAATACGAGCATCCCCTGCACCATGTGCAGAAACACGGATTCTGCAGCAACGCATCATTATGGAAATACCTGCAATTACGTACCGGTGCATCCTGCAGCCGGGATTCAGCGCATCCGGGCAAAGCTTGCACAGATTGTGACAAATGTAAGAATATGTGCATCCCCCGCAACGTGTGCAAAAGATAGTACACGGATCCTGCTGCAATGTATCGCTAGTTTGCGAGCGTTTCGCTAAACGCTTCGCTGTTTCTGCAGGAATGGGGCGTTTCGCTAAACGCTTGCTATCTCTGCAGGAACGGAGCGTTTCATTAATCGCTCCGCTGTCTCTGCAGGAACGGAGCGTCTCTCTCTGCAGGAACGGAGCGTTTCGCTAAACGCTTCGCTGTCTCTGCAGGAACGGAGTGTCTGCTCTGCAGGAACGGAGCGTCTGTCTCTGCAGGAACGGGGCGTTTCGCTAAACGCTTCGCTATCTCTGCAGGAACGGGGCGCTTCGCTAAACGCTTCGCTATCTCTGCAGGAACGGAGCATTTCGCTAAAGACTTCGCTATCTCTGCAGGGACGGAGCGTTTCGCTAATCGCTCCGCTATGTCTGCAGGAACGGAGCATCTGTCTCTGCAAGAAGGAGCGTTTAGCAAAAGCCTTTGCTGTCTCTGCAGGAATGGAGCGTTCCGTTCAACGCTTCGCTGTCTCTGCAGGAATGGAGCGTTTCGTTAAACGCTTCGCTGTCTCTGCAGGAACGGAGCGTCAGTCTCTGCAGGAACGGAGCGTTTCGCTGTCTCTGCAGGAACGGAGCGTTTCGCTAATTGCTCCCCTATGTCTGCGGGAACGGAGCATCTGTCTTTGCAGGAACGGGGCATTTCGCTAAACGCTTTGCTATCTCTGCAGGAACGGAGCGTTTCGCTAATCGCTCCGCTATGTCTGCAGGAACGGAGCGTCTGTCTCTGCAGGAACGGAGCGTTTCACTGTCTCTGCAGGAACGGAGCATCTGTCTCTGCATTTACGGGGCGTTTCGCTAAACGCTTCGCTATCTCTGCAGGATCGGAGCGTTTCGTTAATCGCTCCGCTATCTCTGCAGGAACGGAGCATCTGTCTCTGCAAGAACGGAGCGTTTAGTTAAACGCTTCGCTGTCTCTGCAGGAATGGAGCGCTTCGCTCAACGCTTCGATGTCTCTGCAGGAACGGAGCGTTTCGCTAAACGCTTCGCTATCTCTGCAGGAACGGAGCGTTTCGCTAATCGCTCCACTGTGTCTGCAGGAACGGAGCGTCTGTTTCTGCAGGAACGTAGCGTTTCGCTAAATGCTTCACTGTCTCTGCAGGAACGGAGCGTCTCTCTCTGCAGGAACGAAGCGTTTCGCTGTGTCTGCAGGAACGGAGCGTCTGTCTCTGCAGGAATGGATCGTTTTGCTAAACGCTTCGCTGTCTCTGCAGGAACGGGGAGTTTCGCTAAACGCTTCGCTATCTCTGCAGGAACGGAGCGTTTCGCTAATCGCTCCGCTGTGTCTGCAGGAACGGAGCGTTTCGCTAATCGCTCCGCTGTGTCTGCAGGAACGGAGCGTCTGTCTCTGCAGGAACGGAGCGTCTGTCTCTGCAGGAACGGAGCGTCTGTCTCTGTAGGAACGGAGCGTTTCGCTGTCTCTGCAGGAACGGAGCGTCAGTCTCTGCAGGAACGGAGCGTCTGTCTCTGCTGGAACGGAGCGTTTCGCTAAATGCTTCGCTGTCTCTGCGGGAGCGGCGCGTTATCTGTAACTACAGTAGCTATTACTACAGTAGCTGTAGCTGAGCGTTTTCCTGTTCCTAAGTGTTTCCGTGTTCGATTGTGTCACTGTGTCCGAGCGTCAGCACATTTCTAATCGTTACCCTTTCTCTGAGTGCTTTCCAGACTCCGAGCCCTTCCAGTCTCCGAGCGTTTCGCTAAGCGCTTCGCTGTCTCTGCAGGAACCGCTGTCTCTGCAGGAACTGAGTGTTTAGCTGCAACTGCAGTAGCTCCGATTGCGACAAATGTAACTATACGGGCATCTCATTCACCATGCGCAGAAACAAGTACATGGTGCCGGCTTTATTTTTTACAAGTGTATTTTTATGTTGCGATGAAAGTACTAAGCTACAATCAAAAGAAGACGCACAGCCGTGACGGAGCAATTTGACGATTTGGGGAGTGCCTGTATTTAGCTTTCGCGGACCATTTGGTCGATGTCGGCATATTTTAAATATAGTGCGGAACGGAGAAATAAGTTTTGCATGTCAAGTTTAAATGTCATTTCAATGTGACCTTATTGTTGACTTGTAATAAACGCTTTATGATTTTAAATTTTGGCGCATTTACCGGTTACCGTTAGATGATTGTTTACTATAAATAATTTTACACTCTACTATAGATCACTGTTATCTGCCAGTACTTATTGTAAAAGAAACTGCAGCTGTAAAAATATTCAGAAATGACTGCAGTTATTCACAAAAGAACTTACTACAAAGGTGTGTTTTACATTCGAAATCTGACAATTAGAACCTACATATCAGATTACTGATTTATTTATTATTTACCAAATGGGGAGCTTGCGGAACATAAAAGATACCTTTTAAGAGAGTTCATGTACATGTATCCAGCAGTAAATTTTAAGTGATAATTGAGATTTATAAAAAAATATATTTTCTTAATGAGATCGTTGTGCGCTACGTAAATCAGTTGGCGCTCATTTCTTCAGATTTATCTGACGAAAGCTGAGAAATATGGGAATAATCCAGATCTACCTGTTCTCGGGAACTCGACACTACCATTATAACGACTTCGAAGTTTTCAAGCAATTAACTTGGATACAGGCATTTACCTGCCTTAAATGAATTGACCAGCCGAATTCTAACGATACTTGCACCAGTCGTCAATTAAACTCTATATAGGAGATTCCCAAAAAAAATACTCCCTTTCTGGGTACACCACATACCATGCTATATTCATAAAAGTTTCGCTTTAAAAAATCGTAGTTCTTGCGCTCGCGGTCGATATTTCGATCTTTACGTGCACGTTTTTGCGAATGCCTCTCCGCTCGATGCTTTCCAGTTCGCTGCTGTCTTTTTTTCTCGGGTTCGGCTTGTGCGCAAAGATCGCGTTCGGCCAAACCTGTGCATCCAGTTTCGGAGCCTCGCGTGGGTCTTTCACGTACGCGCGCACACACGCAGCCTTGTTTACACTGCGGCGAGGAGCCGGTTCTTGAGTCTCGAGACCACGGAGGCTTCGAAGGTACACGTAACGCGTTCCGTAACACAATTGGCCCAGTAAATACGGGACCAGCTTTCGAAGCTCTCGTGTGTGTATTGATTTTTACTTCGGGCTTAAGGTGCCTTTTTTCTTCCTCTCGCAGCGTTGTTAAACGGTTTGCTTTGAGGACTGGTAAAAAAAGTTCTTTTAAAATTCACAATGAAATAACTGTAAAGTACTCGGTAATGAAGTAATATTTTTGACGCATTAAAATATGTGACATCGTTTTATCAAATAGAAGGCTATGTATTATAAACCAAGCTGCACGTATGCCAAAGTCGCCATCGGGACTTCGTTTTTATTCGCATTCGTCATCCACTCACTTTTTGTTCTTCTGATTGCATTGAAAATTAATTATGGGACCTAAACGAAATTGTCCACATGAGCTGCTGCGGAATTATTGATTTCCACGTGGCTTGTCTCAAAATTTGTTACGCAACATTGTTATGTATGATTTTTTAGTCAGTTTATCCGAAGATATTTTTAACGAACCACGCCTCGAGAGCATAACATCGGTATCATTCTGTTTACTTTTTTTAGCAATGAAATCTACTGCATGTGCCTCCATTTTTATCTCTCCGGCGACTTTCTGCGCAGTATCGACTAATTTTGGCGCTATGCAAGGCCAGGGTCGTGTTATTGTAATTTTTCTTTTTCCTCTTTGCTTGTCCACCCGTGTGATCTTCATTCTTTTTTTTAAATCTTGCCTTTTTAATTTTTGCTTATTTTGCTATCGACTCTCTTTCTTCAACTTCTTACCAATATCCTGTGGCATTATTTTCGTCATATTTTTCTCAAAAAAGTCAAAATAACATTTCTAAACAGCAAGCAAAAAGTGTATTTAAAAAAAGATGTGTTTATTTTTATAGCAATCATTAATTTTTCTTATAGCCTAATAATATTATGCAAAACTTCATAACGCAGAATATCAAACTAACTGCCTTTAGTCAACAATCGAAAATGTTTCACCATCCGTGTTAAAAAAACGAAAGATTGTCCATTCGGCGATATAACGCGAATCATCAGGCGTGACTTAAAAAAAACCAGGCCTAGTTAAATATCTATATGAAGCGACGCCGCCAGTGCAAGAGGCGCAGTTTTCAAGCTTAACCTTCATCGTGTCCTCTGGGCCACGACCACACCCACTCACGACCTACTGCCTGCGCGCGATTACGGGTGTACAAGGGAGGGAGAGAGAGAGAGAGAGAGAGAGAGAGAATGAAAAAGGAAGAGAGGGAGAAAGGATAGACGAGCAGGACGGAGGCAGGATGGCTGCTTCTCTCTCGTTATGCCACTTCTCCGTTTCGGCGTCGCCGCCTCTCTCCCTTTTTCGGGGCTGCTCCGTTGGGAGGGCGAGCAGCGCGTTGGGGCACTGTGGGAGCGTCCGAAAAAACTTCCTCCTCCGCCCGGCCATTTTGAGCCTGCCTCGTCCTGCCAGACGCAACCAGGAATCTCAACTTTAAATTTGGCGCGCCGTCAAACGTAAATTTAAAGGCTTACCGCTCATAACAACCTATACGAGATGAACGTATTCCAATGTCTGATCGTTAACCAATTTTTTTTATAATAATTACTGTGTAACAACTACTTACTATAAAAATTGTGAAATTTCTGCGTAAGGATTACTCATAACCACGATTGTGGCAATTTTTACAAAACAGTTTACTTACTTCCACGTTTTTTACTAGCTCTTCGAAATTTAAAAAAAAAAGTGAAGCTAATTTTCATCAACAGATTCTTTCCGTATGCTGTACGAAACGAGCAGTATGCATATTTTTTGTTAAATTTTTGCGCGCGGCGACTTCCTGCAAGCGTTGCACCGGCAGAGGGAGCCGAGGCGTGCGCGAACCGCCGATCGAGCGATTTCACCAGCACGCGGCACGCCGGGATAATTTCGAATCGACCGAGCGTGAAGTGTTTAACGAGCTCTCGCGGGACCCACGGGCGCAGATGAAAAATCGCCGCGGTAAGGAGATAACCGAAAATAAATATAACTTCATTGTGTCGAATGCAAAGTAGCGGCTGCACACCGCTAATGGAAAGCGCAGCCGAGGAGGCGGGCGCTGGGTTTTTGATAAAAGTAAGCGTGATAAAGCGCTTGCAGGTTGCCGCGTCGACAGATGGCCGCGATAAATTAGTTCGAATCTCTTTAAGCCTCGGTGCGACTGATCGACCCCCCTAATTGATAGTATGTAGTATACACCGCCGAAAAATGAACGATACCGGGTGACGCTTTCATTTTTTTAAAATCGTTATTACAAGGTGCGATCATAAACCAGATGAGGAGTTGTTTCGCAGATTCTTTTTTAGCAGCGCGGCAACGTCGCCTCGGCCCGAAAGAAATGCCATTGCAATTCCAGTGATAAGCATCGATAAGGGTCCGGCGAGCGGTGGGCGTGTCGCGTAGAGCATCGATTCATGAACGGACTGCGGGGAGTGGAAAAACAGAGAGAGAAACGAGGGACACAGAGGAGAGAGGCTCGAGAGGGCAAGAGAAAGAAGAAATAAAAGCTCGAGGTAAAAACAAGTCGGCAGGCGAAAGCAGCATCAAAAGTTGTATTTAAAAATAAACCCGGTCCGTAATAGCCGGGGCGATAACGCTCTCGCGCGGGCTTTAAATTGGGACGTATTTTTGCCAATTCCAGCCTTTCGATTATCGCGTTTTATGTTGAATTTTTTTCGTCCCGATAAGAAGCGATAAGCGGCAGCCTTGAGTGAATAAAAAAAAAACACTTGCTCGCCGTGCATCGGAGTACTGCGACCAGAGTGTGCTTATTGTCAAATTGATCCGGCGCTATTAAAAATAGATTGAATCATGATTCATGCAACAGTCTACCGGAGATATGCGCAACATAAAAATACGTATAATCCGCTGTCCAACGCCAGCGAAATCCACGTTGTGTAATCGCGTTCGTATTTTCGTGAGGTCGTATGACAAATATTTGCGCATCGTAAAACGAGCCTAAAATTCTGAATCGCAGTTCTCGGTGAAGGTCATTATGGTGCTTAAACTTCCGCGTCACGTGCGCGTCTCTCATGTGTGTCGACGTGTATTTTAATAAGCGAGAATTTGCTGACAGTAAACTAACACCCAACGATGCAATATTTGCATTTCTTCCGTGATACTGCCCTATCAGCGCATTATACCTTTGAAAGATAAAAACGCATTCAAACATTATTATAGTATAAAGTGAAAAAAGCATTTGAATACTGCAGCTATGCCCGAATTTTTTAAAGTAGTTTTTTTTATATCAGAAATAAAAAAAAAGTTTCCGATTTTTACAAATCGTTATGAAAATATGAGTATCAAGTAATTGAAACATTTTTGAAATGTGCAATATTAATATTTTAATATAAATTTATACGAAAAAGATGAATATACTAGCCAGTACGTAAGGGCTATTCAACCTTTGGAAAAGTTAAATTGAACTTTCACCGAAGTGCCAAGGGATCAACCCAAGACGAAAGAAAGGAAGCAGTTAGATCCTGTGTAGCAGTTAGTGTACATGCACATCTAGCCTTGGCACCGTAGATAATATTCCCGTTTTGTATAATACTACGTTATTATTTATTTATATCATTAATTACTTATCTTTTTATTTATAACCACTCTATTGTACTTCTATGTATATTGCGAATTATTTGTGTACATATATTGTGTGTTTGCGCATGATTGATCGGCAATAAATAAAAAGCTTTTTAAGATTCTTACTCAGGTCGATTGGAAATGATAAATAAATCCTAAAACCGCGATAAAAATGTATCAATAAATAAATAAATAAATATAATCCAAATAAGTGATGACATAAATAATCATCCGAATCTTTTAAAAGCATTTCTATTTTTGGCGAAAATTTGAGATATATTATTTTTTTCTTCTTTCAGAAACCTGTCTTTCCTTTCCTTATGGACGCCGATATTTTGTTATTAATACAGCACAAAATTTGTCATAGAAAATAAAAGGGTATGTCAGAAAGTTAGTTAGTTGGTCACGCAATGAATAGCGAGTGATGAGTGACCGAAAAAAGCTAATAATTTTTTTTCGGAAAAAACGAACGTGGGACACTTGCAAGAAACAAAATTTAATTGCTAATACAATAGGCCGCTTTCGCACGCTATTTTTGGATGCCTCACTAAACACAATAGGCTCTTTGTTTACTTCTAATGCTGAACATCGGGTTATTCGGTATACGCGGTAAAAATAAATTTACAAGATTTATTGAGTAACTGTGTGAAAGTTAACGAATTGTTAGGGAAGAGTAGTTTTATGTTTTTTAAAGATTCTTTATTTTATTTATAATGAAGAATAATCTTCTTTCTGTCCCGTAACTTTTACGATAACTGATGGAGAACAGTAATAAAATATTTTGTAAATAAATCTATCATTCCTTTTTTTTTTAATTTTTTACTGAAATTAAGGAAGTAAAGTCTTCTATTATATTATTTTTTCATATCGTCATTTTAATGATTAAAAAATATTTCATGAAGATAGTACAATATGTAAAATGTGCAGATTAGGAATAAGGAACTGATAGGTACTACAGCTGCCTGAATAATATCTAATTTAAATATACATTTAATTAATTGTATTTATTCAAACAACAAATTATTGTTCTTTCGCGTTACCCAACACAGTTTTACTTTAAAATATCACAAATATAATTTTAAAGTTACTCCAATAATTTGCATCATAGAAATTGATCACACCTAAAAAAAATTTCCCTTTTTTACACTAAAACATGCAACGTATTAAATAAATATTCTGCGAATCGCACATTCACTAAAACTGAATAATATGCACGAAATAGCAAACAATAGCCTTCCGTGAAATACCCAAAAGCACCAAGACGACTCAATACTCGGCGCATCTTTCTAGTCCGCCCCTGAATCTTACGCTACTCGGTCCCGACGATGAAAAAAAAAGTTGCCCCCGATTCGCGCGAAAGGTGCGCGGAAGCGGGGCGGCCACCCCGAGCCGTCCGCACGCAAGACTATTACATCCGCCGTACCTCGGGGCGCGAGGCTCGCGCGTGCAGATGGCACAGCTGCAGCAGACCCACTGGCCCAGTTCCTGCAGCGCGCCGCGGCGACCGGTGTGCATCCGCGCGCGCGCGCGCTCGCTGCACCTTGCACGTGACCGGGCGCGCATGCACCCCCGCGCGAAAGGGGAGCCTTCCAGGAGAGCGCCGCCTCCTCCCTCAGACGAATTGATTCGGTGGCGATCGATTTTTCTTTGTCCGAAGGCGAGGCTTCTTTGTCCGGGACGCGCGGTTCCTTTGATTTCGCCCGTTTGTTTCGTCGAAGCAATTTACCGACGAAACTGCGCCACCGCTGGAGCTTGTGCGCTCGGCGAGGATCGAGGGTGCTGTAGGGGAATTAAGCTCGAGAGCGGGAGACGGGAAATGGAGGAGCTTTGTGCGGCCGATTTTTATCGCTGATTGAGAGCTCAGAATTTATCGGGATGTCTACCGCGCTTATAGGATTATTGTCTTTTTTTTAGAGCATTTATTTTTAATTTATAGTATGTGCTTATTTCTTGACTAAATTCAGTGGTCATTAGCACTACTCTGTTCAATTGTACAGAAAAATAATGCGTTGACGTTGACCCAACGATGGGCAAACGTTGTCATTCGTACGGGTTAAATTCTGGTCCGTACGCTTTTTTGTGGAAGTATAAAAATAATTACGAAACTTGTTCTAAATATAGTATTTTATTAAATATGGATAACATTTTATTATGAATGCAGCTAATTGCATTTGAATTAAGTTTATAACACATTGGCAGTGTATTTTTACTATCACTGTTAATCAAGCAATTACCTTTATTTTCTTGTCCAACGACTTTCCTAACAGCTTTAAATGATTATCTCTATAACGAGAGAATAATTTTAGCTAAAATTATTAATTCGAATCAGAAGTGAGATAAAGCAAGAAAAAAAAAGAACGACAGCTTATGACACATGTTGGCCAACTGGTACGATCGGAAGTCGGCCCTAGCCGTTATATGCCTCCATCCCGGCGTTTCCACAGAAGTACAAAGACTCGGCGTGTCCCGGCGTTTGCCTTTCACGCCTTTCCACGCAAACCTCGCGCCCGCCTCGCTCCTTCTTATACCTGGAACATCGGCTCGGCCGGGCGCGCGCGCGTATACGCAATCGCGCATTTCCAAGCGGCGCGGCTCTCCTTTTTTTTTCAGCGGCGGCCTATCTCCCGATCGGGCCGCGGCTCTCCAGGTCGAAAGTTTTTGCTCCGCCCTCGTTTCGCAAACGAGCAGCCCGCGGAGATCAACGACCGCGTGGAAAAATTCGCGTCTGCCGCGTAGCGCCGGGTTTATTACCCGCGCGCGCGCTCCGGAGATCAATCGGCCGCCGGTGGGGATTTTTTTTATTGTCTCCGAGAGAGGTGCGGTCATCGGGCTCCCGGCGATTAATGGAACGGCCGTAGGTTTACCGGGAATTTCTGAAACACACTGTTAACCCGGCCCGTACGGTGCTGCGGCGCGGCCTAATGAATGTCTTCGGCGGCTCGTATAACTCGGGCGCTCGAAAGGAGGCGGCGAGATTTTAAGCCGCATGGGTGGAACGGGCATTTGCATGCTTTCGTTACGTCGTATGGTTAGAGCTGTAGCTGTAGTTTCGATCCGCTTTTTTTCGTATAAGAGAACAAGGTATAATTACACCTATTACTAAACGAAACGAATTTTTGTTATTTTGGCAAATTAATAATGGAAATATATGGAATGTAAAATTTTTGCAAAAGAACTGGGGTTTGTATGACATGCAATTTAATTATTATTAGCAGAAATGTGGTACTTTGAAATTTAATGAGACGTCACGTTACATATATACTGCCTTGTAGTGGTGATATAATAACAAATTTTCAATTTGTTTCATTGAAAAAAGAAAAAATACGTGTCGATTATTTTTCAATATTTTTTAAAATGAATGGTACTTTTCATGCAAAGTAAAAGTTAGTAGTGTGGGAGTGAAGAAAGAGAGAGAGAGAGAGAGAGAGGCGGAGTGAAAGAGAGGGAAGGTTGGAAAACCCCGAATGCGAAAAGCCCAAGCGG
>UXGC01001498.1:0-22058 GCA_900480045.1 Eurytoma adleriae | reverse complement strand
GATTGTTGGTTTGCACATAAATTATCCATTTTTTATTTGTCTATTTTCTTGTACACATTTTATTTTTCATTATAGTTTACTAAAACCTAAGTCCTTGACGCGCCACTCCTCATTTGCTGAAGATTCTGCCTGTAGAACGGGAAATAGCTATTATGTCAATTAAGAGGTCATTGAAATTGCTCACGATAACTACATCGTGTCGCATAATTTGGTAGTGTTGATTATTTAATTTGTCAATTTTCTATCTTCCACCCACTTCCAAAACCATTAAGCTTTGAGTGCTGATTAAAAACGCATACTTATTCAGCCTCACAATATTGAACACCTGGAGAAAAAGAATCGGTAAATATTGTGCCAGTCCAAGGATGAGAAAATTCAATGGTAAATAAGAATGTACTGACCAGGTGTAACAGAACGAATCCAATCGATGTACGAACCCACACGAGTGTTGATGCCGGGAGCGTTAACTTGGCATGCTTTGCCGGTACTAATGATACCGATAAGCACAACTCTTCCGCTAGCTGGATTTTGCCAGAGAACAGGACCGCCACTGTCCATCTGCAATTATATAATTCATATGTTACGTGGCTTTGAAGTATCAAATTAGTCTAATTATTTTTTAAATATGTACCTGACAGGCATCTGTTCCTGCACCAATTGTACACAAGAGGCTGTTATTTATATCTACGGTCGGGTGTTCCGCCTGACAATCCCTTAAGTTTACTACAGCCAGCTGGCTAGTTTTCAGCAAAACATTGGAAGTAGGACCAGACAACTCCGTCGTCCCCCATCCTGTAATTTATATTGCAAATATCGATTATTTTTTTCATTTGGGGTAGACAAGTTTCCATTTTATTTTAAGGGTCGAGTAAAGTCAGAAAAATCAGAACAAAATACTTTAATTTACAATAAATTTCTATAAAAATGTAAAATATGTTTTAATAGTATTAAGATAAAGAAAAAACTAAATTTTCAGCTTATTTCAATCAATTTATAAAGAGATATATACTTAAAACCATTTACGCTAGGACTTGAACGTGGAAATTTTGAGTATGTTTCTTCAAAGACTACAAAGATTAGAAATCTATGTCTTCCTTTGAAGACTACTAAAAATGTAATTTTGGGTCTGGTTTTTCACTTTTTGGAATAGAATTACTTAAACTAGTCCCAAAATTACATTTTTGAGTTTAGAATAAAAATCGTACTTAGATTTGTTGTCAAATTATTCAGGGATATAAATCTGTCAACAAATGGTAGTTCTCCGTAGGAGCCATTTTTGCTTGACTCTACCCTTAAACGGATGTTAAGGTAAGTATCCTTCATTACGGTTTATTTGTCATAAAAATTGAATATAAATTACAATTTACCTAACATGTCAACGCTTAAACCTTCGAAGTCGTCGTTTCTGTGCCTGAACGGTAAGCATGCTGGGCCAACCTCGTTTGAAAAATCAATCGTACCGTCAATGGTGACGACTGCTATATCATATTGTTGTCCTTTAGCATGTCTATCATACAAATGATGCATGTCATATCTTGCCGCTTTGAAGAGCTTCGATGCTCTTGTTTCTGCGCCTATTTTATAACATTCGTGCAGACTGATTAGTATAAAAAAAAAACAAATTTTTGTCCGTTCGCGATGAAGACAAATTTCAGATGATTCAGCAAAAAAGTCTTCGTCAACGTGTACTAGTTGGTGCAGAAATAACGGCAGAAGTTTCTGCCTGGTTCTGCTTTGCAACCATGTTTATGTGCGAAATTTCTGCTGAAATTCGTAATTAATTTTTCGCAGAATCTTCTGCAGTTATTGTTACCTGCGAGTGAGAAAAGAAATCTAAAAAATGTTTAATTACCCTAGCTTATTACCTGACTTGTAATCGTGATCTCCAACCAGTACTGCTATAAAATTCACTCTAATCTGAAGAAGGCAATGTGCAGCAGTAAGAACGTGCTTATTCGATATGATTGTTGCTCCACACCAGGGTAATTTGTATCGAGTATCGACGAGAGCCGCCATCATCGGATACTCGTTCACGCGTGGTTCAACTCCACCCCATATTCTTGGACTTATCTATAATAGATGATTACTTATTAAAATCCCAATTTCTTTAAAATCATATATCGTATTTCTTTTTTCTGTGGAAAAAATAAGAAAAAAAGAGTGTTTCTTATAAAATATTTATACTGTATCACGAAAATGCTCTTTATTGCACGAAAAGCTAAAAAGTCGCTTTTTTTCAATCAGCACGTTTTATGCACGTAAGTGAGCCATCATTCGGCACAATTAAAATAATATTAATCGCTTTATTGTTACAAATAATTTAAAATTAAAATGTATTTAATTTTAATCTTTGTGAATATTTCCTTGGCATTTTCAATAATTCTGAATTATAACGTTCTCTATAAACAATAATTTATTCTTCCGGATAATTATAATTAACGTACTACATTAAAAAAAACGGGATAGTAATCAGTAGATTTGTTGTAACATAATACCTACTGAAGGCAAAACTTTTCAAAAATTTAGATATAAAACAAAGATGCCAAAAATCTTTTCAAACAACATTCAATTTCATACCATATTTTTCCACCCACAACTGCATTCTTGAGCAGCTGTCTTCAACGAGATGATCGGCAGCAGCAGCAGCAGGCACCAGACGTCTGCAAAATAACTCGAACGTACGTTAAAATTTCCCTATTACATTAGACCGTTCACAAATAAGAGAAAAAAAGAAGTTGCCGATTCTTACTGCCGAACATTATGATGATCACTTGGGGGTCGTGGTGCGAAGTTGAATATGACTCGGATATTTGGTTGCGGCTTTTATAGTAGTTGCGAAGTGGCGTAAGTCGTGGTACATCTATCTAAAGAAAAGGCGCCCTGCTGTACAAATTTACATAATAATCGTGTGATTATCAGGCCAATACTCAGCTGAGATTTATCTACGATTTGCACATGATTATCATAATGTGACATTTTTCAGCAGGGCGCGCAATTATTGTGGGATGCACGCAATGCGAAGCCATCCATCGAGATGAACCTTTAATCGGTGTTGTTGCAACCAACCGATTACACACGTAACTTTCCTACAAAAAAAATGACACGTGTGAAGCTAATTTCCATGGTGAAAATAATATTAACATTATAAGCACATACAGTATTGCACATGGCGAATGGCGCCCTTTTTTCGAACAAATTTCGCATTTACTATTTTGGCTCTCACCCTTATATCACCCAGGGGGTTGATTCAATGTATTTAAATACTTATATGAACTATTCTATTCACATCCTGCAGATGAACATGAAACCAATAGATAGTTGATTTTGTAAAATATTCCAACATAAATTTTTTATGTCACTGGTACAAAGGTCTGATTTGAATTACCTTCGGTGAGATTGTGAGCTTCAACTATAATTTCTTCGTTATTCAGAATACGCTCACCGAGACAACGTGCAGCAGTAAGTGCAGTTCACGTGCTTACCCTGATGAATTTTTTATCGATATCTATAATTTCGGCCATCAAGGTACTCGTTCGCTCCAGCATCAGTTCCGCACGAACTATTCTATTGTATGTACCTAGTAGATGGTCATTTATTAAAATCCAAATTGCCATTCATTTTCCCAATTAGCTTATATTACTTGAAAATAAATGTCTAAAAATCGCGCCAATCGCGTCATAAACAACACGTTTTCGTAAACGTTACATAGTAATAATATAATTCATCGTAATTGTTTTGTATTTTTAATGCTTTTTTTTCAATTATATCATAAAAATTGAATGTAAATTTCTCGTTTTAATTGAATATCTCTTATCAAATAGTATAACAACAAATTCTGTTTGATAGGAAGCCTCGTGCCAATTCAATTGGCAGCGGGTTTTTCTTGAACTGAATGTCTACTATCTGGTAACAAAGCTGTTTAAACATCTAGATAGAATAAACATACAACATATTTTGCAGTTTGTACCGGGGTTTTCCCGCCGGACGTACACCAGGTGTATTAACAGAAGATAAAACGTTTTGTAAAGAATAATGAAGAAAAACATAAAATTAATTGTATCAAGTAAGATAAAAATTTTTATCTTACTTGACATGATAAATGTTGACATTCATCATTATAAATACTATACATCTATTTTATATTATCGATCTTAAAAATAATATACAATAACGATGAAAGAAATGAGTTATGAATTAATTCACGAAAATTTACACTTTTTTAAAACTGTTAGTATCCAGGGAAAAAATAAAATGTTTTTTTATTCATTTATCAACTTAACATTTTTAACCTTAATAATCAATTGTTATATTCAATCCCGAACGAATTACAGTTATCTTTTTTAAATACTTGTTTCAAATTTGCCGCGCGCACTTGTCAGATTCTTACAAAAACAAGACACTATCGAACCGCAAACTAAGATTGATTTTTTTCCCCAATCGTTTTCAAAATTTCGCGGCACTAAATGTCGGCAACATGGCTTCCCTGAACAAAGCCTTCGGATTGGTCACCTCTGAGCATGCGCAGTAGTCGCAAGGGAGAATTTCCCTGATGTGACCGGTCACAAACCCGGAGCTGCAAGCGGCTTCTAGCATTTATTTTCATTTGCAGTTAGAACAAGTATTCTTCCAAATTTTCATTACTAATACCAAATTGCATAAAAGGAATCCATTATTAATCATTGATATTACTAACAGAGTGCGTTTAGTCTATCGTCTCTTACAAAGGTAACGTAGGATTAAAACGAATCATCATAAGCGTATACCTAGAGTAAGCGAATTTACTCCAAAACAAAGATTAGTGTACCTCGCGCGCAGCGATCGGTATACACATTAACACATATGCAGATATCAACAGTTTTGACATTCCGACAGTATTAGCTTTCAAGAGGTCGTTCCATTAGACGCCAAGGGTTTTTTAACTATTTTGTTAAGACATGAAGAAAATGAATGAGAGTTCGAAATTGATGAACATCGAAACATCCATGAAGATAACGGACCCTTCCAAGACCTTCATAAAGCGAGATCTGAACGAAGATCGCATCAAGGTTTTGATAGTACCCGAGTATGGAAAGAAGAAGCTAGTCACAGTGCATCTGCCGGAAGACTACAACTGCGTTGTAGAATTGCTTCTGGTTAAGGTATAGGATTTTCATAAATTTTATGATGATTGCGTTCGGACCTTCTTTTTAATCTCGTAATAATTTTTTAAGTTGAACCAAGCGTTGGCAGAAAAAATAGAGGATATTTATTTGATTGCGAATTCGACCAATGACGTGCGTTATTTGGTGACTGTAGGATCAAAACAAACATTCGACAAAAAAGGTGTGAAGAAAAAGAATTACAGGGACCTGTAAGTTTAATTTTTGTTGACTAAGGAAGTGAAGTTTTTTTTTACGAAATACTTTTGGTAAACATTGAAGAATTTATTTTTTATTGTTTATTTTTTTTCAATATTTACGTATCGACCATTTTTTGTTGTGTAACGAACAATTTTATCATTATTTCGCGTTATTTTTATTACGAATAATAATTATAATGCGAATAGTTTATTTATTACTTTTGTTTTATTAATTTTATTAAATTTTCTTTAATTTACAATGTATCATAGATTCTTTTGTTTTACTGTAGAACACAAGGCAGAGCAGCAAAAAAAAAGTTTCATAGAAATTATTTCGAATTTAAATATTTTCGAAGTAATATACAAATGTAAGTAACTTTAAAAAATAATCAATTCTGATGTAACAATTTTTATTTGTGCATTTATTTAAAATTTGTTTTCGAGCGCATGACCTTTTTATAAAATATTTAAAAAATTAATTGTTGTTTTCAGATTGCTAAAATACCCGTTGCGACCGGAAAAAAATGAATTTGTAATCACTACCGAAGATTTCGAATGTCTTGATGAAGGTCAATTTCTCAAAGATATAATAATTAATTTTTATATGAATTATCTAACGATCGATTTGCTTACGTCTAAAAACAGAAAGAAAATCGAAATATTTAATACGTATTTTTATACTCGATTGTCCACTCCGAATTCCATGCCGACGGCAAGAAGGTACGAGCAGGTCAAAAGATGGACTCAAGATGTTAACTTATTCGAGAAAGAATTTATTTTCATTCCTATTCATTACGGGTGAGTGTAAAATCATTTGTACTAATGTTAGCGCGAAATGTATCTGTGACTTTCCGACGTAACCACTTTGCTCCATGTTTCTTGTTTTCGTTAAAATGTGAAATCTAATTACAAATCGAAATCTAATCAACTAGTTTGTTTCGAAAAAAATTTTTTTTAGCGAGGCGTTAAATTTTGCCGAAAACATTAGAATTAAGTTATCCGACAAAAAATATGAATTATTTCATTTTCGTTTTAAATTGCAGAGCACATTGGCTGTTGATAGTAATCTGTTATCTAGGATCGATTGGCATGACCCGCTACATTGACACTGAAGAATCTACCAATGAAAATTCTAAAAAAGTAAATAGGTAACACTAATTTTTCTTTTACGATACTAATAAATGATTTTTGATAGACGATACCGATGGCACCGCAATTTTTTTTCAGCCCCTGTATGCTGATCTTCGATTCGATGATCGGTTTGCCGATTAATAGATTAGCGATTGTGAATGAATTGAAAACTTATTTGAGGCACGAGTACGAAGCGAAAACTGGAAGACCGAATTTTTTCGAGAACGAGATATCGGTGAGCTATGCCGATGTGCCTCAACAACGGGATCCCAGCGACTGCGGAGTTTTTCTTCTTCACTTCGTTGAGAGCTTTTTTAAGGTAACAAATTCTATCGTGTATACGTATTATTTAAACACTTGATTGGAAGTATATCGATGTATTTAAAAAATAGCACAATAGTATCAATCATTGAATTTTTATTTCAGGAGTTTTTATGCAGAAATAAATTCTCGAAGTTTCAAAATGCTAAATTCAAGCGCTGGTGTGATGTAGATATAATTGAAAGAAAACGAAAAAGATTAAAAAGACTGTTAGTGCGATTAGCAGTGCGTTCTCAAAGATGCTCGTGAGCATTTAAAAAAATATTACCTTAAATAGTTAATTATCTTAAGCAAACTATTAAATTAAAATAATTATTTTTTTACTTTTATAAATTTAAATACATAATTCTAATTAGTATTAATAATTAAATGTTAATTGTTTTATAGAGGCTAATTTCAGAACATTAAAAAATTGTTCTGAAATATATGTGTATTAACTTACTTTACTTAAGAACTACATTAAAAAGCGATATTTCACACAAAGCGTCACTAATTTCGTGAAAAATTTAATCGTCCCCGATACCATTCATTCGTGCTAAACACTTTGCAACCACTCCAACGTCCGCTCAAAGGAAGATTCACGGACACGACAAAACAAACATGCCGATAAATATTGTATAAATAAAATCCCGGCGGTCCGCATATTAATCGAAAAGAAAACCGACGAGGGGAAGCAGAAAAAAACTGCATCGCACAACTCGACGTCGCATTGAGAAAAAAAAGGAGAATATCCGAAAGACTTGCAGCGGGGGCGTGTAACCCGCGGCGATTAGTATCGTTTTCCGTGCTCTTTGAGGCGGCCCCCCTTTAAATATAAAAGTTTACGCGACGTCTATTCGCGTCTCGCATCTTTTTCTCTTTCTCCTCCGCGTCGCCCTTCTTTTTCGCCGGGGGAGCGACAGGAAAAAAAAGGTAGCAGTGGCTTAAAGTCGCGAGAGCAATGACGCGGCCAATTTGTAGCCGAGTGTCGGCCGAGCGAATGGGAGTTTCTATTTTTGTGGACGAGGAGGCGCCGGCGATCGGCCTACGGCCTCTACACTCGGATGTGGCGAGATTCCTTTTTTTTCGCCTTAGAACGAGGCTGGTGGTTCCTGCAGGCGCGTGTTTCACATTTCGGTAATTAAGTCGTTTGCATGAATCACCCGCGGGATTCCGTCGGACGGAGGCTTCCGCGGCGGTAGTAACAAAGCTTATTGTTTTCAAATAATGTAAATGTGGAGATGTTAAAATACAAATCAATTGAGATGATCGCAGTAAATTATTTTAAATAATTTAAGAAATTAATCGTTATAGAGAAAAGAAACCTGTTTAGATGGTCACGAATTATAATACTGAATACGCCTTTTAAGTTCCTAGTAAGAAGTAATGTAAATTCAGCAATATTTAAACAATCATCAATTAAGCATAATAATTAAAATAAATCTTATTAAAATATTTATTGAAAAATTTTAAGAAATTAATTGATAAATCAGGGCGTCTTATGTATATATACGTTTCACTCCTCTTAAATTAAAATGATTAATTGTAATGAATCTTTTTAACATTTAAACAAAAGCATCACTTATATAATTTCCTTTCTTCATTACTACTTATCTTGTTTCCAGTATCGACAGAAGTAATTATCTCAATTAGTACCACATTTAATTTTATACAAAAATGCTCTAAAAATACAATTCCTCAATTGATATATTATGATTTCAAACAGTAAACCGAAGAATAAAAGAAATTATTAAAGCGTACACAGTAAAAGAAAAAATTATAATTCCTCGTACAAATTGCAACGTCAAGAACCTCGAATGACGCGTCGTGCGTGCGCGGCCGGCGGAGCCTCGACCCCCGCGCAGTTTTCGCTCCAGTTTCTCGTTTCGCTACCCGCGGCTAAGGCGAGCGATCGGCTCGCTTGTTTTGCCCTTTCGGCACGTAGCCGCTCGTGCTAAATGTCCGGTTTCTCGAGGTGCAAGCCGCGGCTCCGTCGAAGCTCCAGCCTCATTACGTTCTAATTTCGAAACCGGCGATAATAATCGCCGCAGATGTGAAAGTGCGCCGGGGCTTTCCTCGGCCGACGGCAGCCCGGAAATTCGCGGACGGGATGCCGCTTTGGTCCGAACACTTTTAAAACCAACCTTTAAACTAATGCCTCTAAGCAAATATCATCGGGATAAATCTGTCTGTAGAAAATCGACTTTTCTCAGTGAAATCTCGGTGCGATGACAAATAGTTTGTTGTAGAAAAAAAAGGCACGGTGGTACAATTTACAATTTTTATTTCATGTTTTGAGAAGTAAAATTAGAATCGGCTCTGAAATTCCAAGCAACAGATAAAATGAATAAAATCGAACAAAATAATTATACATCAAGATATTTATTAAAACAACGACAAAAATGTGTATAATAAAAATTGAGCATTCGATAATCGAATGATCTCGTATGCAAGAACGCATGCGCTGTGTACTAAAAAAAGTCATTCATAAATTGCATCGCTTTATAATATAACATTTGCTCTTCTAATACAGCATCCCGCAAAACTCGATGAATGTACAATTTCCCGAAAAAGAAAAGAAAGCGCTAATACTTTAAAAAGGAAAACAATGGAAAGAAAATAAGTTTGCGAAACCTTAGAGGAAATATTGGAGGATCGTCGTGACTTGTCCGTGGAATGGATTCAATGATAAAAATGTTTTCGGCCACATTTGTCATTTTCTTTTTTTTTTTTAATTTTTTCATGACGAAAAGCCCGAGAAGACTCAATCCCTCGTGCCTCCATTTATTATAACATATATAACCATTATATTCAATTGTTTTTTTTAAGAGTAATAATAATAAATCGCGCGTCTAGCAAAGCGTCGCGCCCAATATTTTGCGTCGCGTACACTGTGTGACACCCGCGTGATAAACAAGTTTTTTTATAAAAAGAAAGAAAAAAGCTTTCGTAAGACACAAAAATTGCAGCGAAGCGAGGACGCGCCCTTCGAGCTTCGAGTTCGTCCCTCCCCCGCTCGCCGTCGAGAGGAGACCTCCCCTTCCTCTTCTCCCCACATCGAGCGTTCGCTGTGTCGTTAAATTTACAAATTTCATCCACTGGACTCGAGCGATCCCGCGATGTGTGCGGATGCGTCGAGTCCTCCTCTTTTTTCCTTTTCTGTTTTTATCAAATTTTACAATCGTTTATCAGATGGCTTTGTTTTTTGCTTCATTTTCCGCGCGAGGAATGACTGCTGCGGTAAAAACGAATAGTAGTTAGTATTCTTTTGCTTCTATTTTGCTTTTTGGTGTCGATCCTCCGCATCATCAATCGTCCAGGATGTCGTCGTCGAAATTCACGTCCTGAAATGAAAATTTGTGTGTTATTATCGATACAAATTTTACAAAATCAATTAATTTCTACGTATAAATTTGTAGCTTCGATAAATATATCTACAATTTCTGCTTGTACTAACTAATGATATATTACATTAATTATATTTTAAAATTGCATTCTTTAATTATTTTCTTAAAAAAAAGAAGAGAAATGTGAATGTTTTATAAATCGCAGCAGAAATTGTCAATAATATTTCAACGAGCCGACGTGTTCGGTAACCATTAAAATTAGTGAGAGTGGAAACGCATGTTTGTAAATTTAAAAAACAGTATTTGTAAAGCGGAGATAAAGAATCGATGATTTACGGTTTGTTTTTTCTTCAAGTTTAAAAACGGATTACCTTCTTTTTATTGATTACTTGAACGTGTATCAAGAAACTACAATGATATCTTTAAAATCGATAAAACATTTGTGCTATTTTCTGTCAAACTACGACGTTATTTAAAAAAAATTATTTTATCTACGTACAAACTCAATAAAAGTACAACAACAATGTGACATTACGCAATTAAAAAAAAACATAAATATAATGACAAATTTTCTAAAAGGTAAAAATGTAACTAATAATTTAGACAAATATATAAACAAAAAAAAAATTACATAATACAGCAATCGTGCGAAAATCTTTAGAGATATATTTTAAATACACTTATTACGTGTTGCTCCAATATTTTTAGCTTTTTATTTGCCGCCCGTTCGCTCTTAGTGAAGCTGTATCTTATTTACAGAGTTGTTTCCATAACAATGCGCTACCAGTGGACATTTCGAAATCCGTCATGCCGCTATTTTTTCGTGAACTCTTGTAGCTCTATTTTTTCTTTGCTCCACGGTTTCTGTTTTACTTCACTGCTGTACCTCCCAAGAATTGAAGTTACAAAATAGTCGCGCACCGAAAAACATTTTGCGTCTATTTTTTAATTCCCAATACTTTTATTGATTCGAAGGAGAAATTTTTATCAGCAATTTTGAGTTTCACGAAAATATTTTGAGCACTTTGTTGAAAAACACGAAACTTTATAGTCCATTAATTAAAGAGATCGAAATGCTGCTGCATGAGTACAAGAGTAGGATACATTTTTAATTTTAATTGTTTGAGATATAAATAAATAAAATGTTACGGAGCTCTTGTGCAAAAAAACTAAATTAAGTAATAAAAAGGCCGCATTTGGCAGTAAAGACATGCTTTCAATTTACGCCTACATATTCAATAGCAAGTAGAATTTTCAATATTAACCGATCGATGTTATAAACAAATAAAAACTAATCGATTTATTAAAAAATGTGTAAATGCTATTGAACAACTAGCAATATAAAAGACTATAAACTTTACGCAGTAGTCGCATTTTCGCGGTAGTCCGTGTGTTCGCTTTTAATTTTACCCTCTCGCGTCGGAAATTCAGCGACAGCGCACGGGCGAAGTGCAGTCGTAAAACACACTGTACGAGTCAAGTACTTGAAATCCCTAGGTCGTTGGCGGGTCTGTTTTAGTAATGCAATACCCTTCTAGAGTTACGCCTGTCCGTATTTCGGGGTCGGTACAGCCCACCGACCAATTAATTCGCCTCTTTGTCTTCCGATAATTTGTCCGATCTCGTGCTATATTGTGCCTAACATCTCGACGGGGTAATTCCTTTCGCAATTTCAGTGGGACTAACTATAATTACAAGACGTGCGAAATTTTGACAAGCAATTTTAAATTTTACAGAAAAAATAATGAACAAAATGAACAATTATTAGATATGTTATATTTTAGATAAATATAACAAATAATTTTAATTTTACTTAAATTCCTCTTATTATCTTTAATTAGGTTGATCTCTAATGTAAATTAGAGATCAACCTAATTCGCCTGCATTTTAGCACTGATTGTATTTCCGTCCAAACAATCTTTAACTACTTGTAATTCATAAGATTGAATTTTTAATTAAATCATTATATTAATATAATATCATGATATTAATATAATAGTACGTCGAAGCAACTGAAAGGTATGTGAAAAAGACATCGCTTTAATTCACGCAAAAAATGTGCAATGTGACAGAGAGGAAAAGGATAAAAATTCCTTAAGCCAGTGTATTATTTTTTTCCTTCGTTGCGTTATTTTTGAGCAAGTGGTGAGCATATGGAAATATAAATCTCATAAGCGGGTGCGTGATTCACACGGTATTATAAAAAATAATCCTCGCAATAATTCATGAATACTATTTTCGCTCGTCTTGAATTTAACAATGACTTTAAAATTGTCCAATTTTATTTAACGATTAAAAAATCTAATAGTAATGCAGATATTGTAACCACTATATAACGCAGGTATATAACACTTATAAACCTAACGCAATTAGGTATATACAATGAAAAAAGTAGATTTATTCTAACTAAATGTTTCGACAAATTCTAAATAACCTAATAATAATTTTCTAAAAAGTAATTTAGGGTGAAATAAATCATTTTCAGGTATACCGCCTTCATCTCTCGTTTGCCCGCGTGTTTTGACGGACCCCGTACTCCCGTTACGCGCAACAATCGGGTAATGGCTGTTTATAGTGCGCTCCACTCGGCATTTTTTTTCTCCTCGTCCCGTCGCTCGATTCTCGTTTCACGAGCGCAATCGGAGATTCGCTAAGTATCGCCCACCTGATTAACCGCGTGCATTACGAATTTACGCCGGAGTCGTCGCACTGATTTACACTTAATTAGACAAATGCGCTAATGAAACTATATGCCAAATCTAGCTTTTCTTCTCATTTTGCAGATAAAATATGTGTGTTATGAATTTGCAAATCCATGTGTGTTTATGTAAATACTAGTCTACTTTGAAAAAAACAAGAAAATTTTTTACAGTATAAAAAAATTATAAATAGTGAAGATTTGACTCATCTACTACAGCTATTTACATAAAAAATTCAAGATACAAAAATTTTGTTTCAAGGGATCTACCACACGAGCGTAGCATTTGACTTACGTTAGACTGTCCACGAGATCTGCACATGAAGTGAACATGCAAAAAGTCACAAGACTATATTAAAGCCACATTTTAATCGATCGTACATACTTGAATGCATTTAACTTAATCAGCAAAAATTAAATAATATCAAGAGTCATTATTAAACTGAAAAACATCAATCGCACGAATTAGTGGATGTAAGAGCTCCATCTCTGAGCACACTTACGCTCGTGTCGATGTTTTCATCGATATCCGAGTCTAGCATGAGGTCGTCGTCGTCGTCGACGGTGAGGGGCCTCGAGGTGCTGGAGGTGTGGACGCCGGTTTTCTCAGGCGCCGCCGTCGGGGCCGCTGTCGTTGTCGCCGATTTGCTGATACCGACGTCCGCCAGTCGGTCGGCCAGCGACGTCGCGTCATCGCCACCTCCGCTCTGGGCCTTCGAGTCACTAACCGACGAGATTGGAGCTTTACCCGCCGCCTGAGCCGCCAGCATTTCCTCTCGCGCGTTTCGCTTGATGTTAGGCTGCAATTTACGTTATTTTGATGAGCTATACATTTTTGTAATCGGTGCTTGACACATTAGTCTATGAATTAAACTTTAAATACGAAGTGTAGTAAATTTAAAAAGTGTCTTTAAAACGAAATAATTTCAAAATATTTAAATCATATTCTGAATAAATAAGCTGAATTTTTGAGCAGATATTCCATGTTTGGTTAAACTGTTATTTTATTTAAGGAATAATTAATCTCTTTTAAAAAGAAAGCTTAAAAGCCACTGACATTAAATCGCTCACTCTTGATAAATAATTTAAATGTTTGTTACATAGTTGCAATTAATTTGTTATTTCACTTAATAAATAATTTATTATCGTTGTAACAAATTAAACATTAAAAACGAATAAGTAATAGTATTAAAAATAAATTTTAAAGATCAATTTTTAAAATTGTTTAACTGACACCGTTTATATTACTTCAGCTGTGATCAAATAGCCTTTTTTGAAATCATAACTCACCGTAAGCTTAGGATATTCAGAGGCTGGAATTCGCTTTTTGTATTGTTCTCTCATGTAGCTTTCAACTTCGAGAGACTCCCTGTAGCCCGGGAAAAGATTTTCGTACTGTTCAGGATCGGCAAGACTCTGCCCTGCCTTTTCACTAACAGCCGACAACTTATCCTTCCAAAGCTTAACGATCTCAGAGATTTTACTAGGTGCGTATGTCCTTGCGAAAAATGCAGCTTCGGGTATCCTGTCGGTTTTTACCAGAATGTCCAGGCACTTATCAATATCACCGAGAAGGAAGTAGGACAGGAACGATATGTTATTCTTTCCTGAATCATCGGATGCCGATGCTATTTAAAAACAGCAAAAGTGTTACTTATTTGTATTTCAATTGCACCTAGAAAAAGCCTGCTTAATAATCTTTATTATCGTTACCTAATTTTTCGACCATATCCGCATTTCCCGTACTCGTGGCAAGAAGAAGAAGGCCAGCAAAGTCCTCGGCTTTGTGCAGGCATTCTTGCACCAAATCGAGTTTTCCTTGCTGCGTAGCGAGCGCTGCAAGTTGGCGCCACTTCTGTTAACTGTTAGCCTCTTTAGCCAATTCGTGCGCAGTGTCGAGATCTTCGAGCGCCAAAGCCAGCTCAAATCTGTGCTCGGGATCTGTCGAAACCGCAAGAGCTTGCTTTTTGAAGCCCTGAAATACGAGAAGTCACCTATCATTACTCATATCAAAGTAAAAAATTCAGTTCAATGCAACACTTTAATTACACAGCAATCAATTATTTTAAATAAGACTCGCGAACGATAAGTACCTGCTTCTCTAAGAAGTGTGCAACTCTCGTGCGATGCTCTTTAGGAACCGTTGGCAGCACCTTATTCGCAGTATCAAAGTCTTTTCGCATTACCGCTGTTTGGTATTCCAACACTGATAACAACAGTGAATAAGAAACCACCGACAATTCTTTGTCGCACAAGTACAACCTATTATCTCTAGGAACATATCCTAGCAAGTACATTGGTCTGTCTAAATGTGATACCGTCACTACTTCTCCTCCTACAAAATAGTTCACTCTATTTACGCTGTTTGTGTAAATGAAGCAGTCACCGACCCAAAGTCCAGTTTTAACTATTTCATTCATTTCTGCAATCATCTAAAAAATAAAAGTATTCAAGATGAGTTTTATGTGAATATTTAATTATTTCTGGTTTAACTATGAGGAGCTACTTTGTACCTCAAAGGCTTCTTCAATGTCTTCAGCATTTTCCGCAGCTGCTTGGACGGCATCAGTTTGGTATTTAAGAATAAAGTACTGATCGGCTGTGGCGAGTGCAACGAGCGATGCGTTCTCCGCCCAGTAAACGTGAGTGGGTTGAATGTCGATACGTCGGACAAGTTTTAACGTATCCCAGTCGTAGAACGACAGTCCTGAACTGGAGTATATACCTAACAGGTAGCCACCAAAAATACCTAAAAGAATTCCGATTTGGTTGTAGAGTGTATCAGATACTTTTTAGTCTAAACTACCCTTAGAAATCAAATCAAACTTACTGTCAGCACCAAAGTCTGGTTTAAAGCTTTTCTTTTCTTTAAAATTTTTAAATACTTTGACGGTTGTGGAACTTTCTCTGACTGCGTATTGACTGGAATCTGAAGCCCAAACGAATTCAAAAGCCTGTCCAAAAGCTTTGTTTCTTAATGCCATTGAAGTGTAAATAATATACTCTCCATCTCCGCAGACTACCAAGAACCTTCCATTGGGATTGTGCTGGATAGTTTGAGGATAAATTTCACAAGCACCCATGTCTTTTACAACAAGCGGCAGCTTTTCTCCATCTTGAGCCTCTTCACCTAGGGCTTTGAGATTTACTTGCTGGATCTCGCTGTGTTTAGCCCAAACAATTTTACCACCTAATGAAAAAAAGAATGTATATTAGCTCTATGCTATTCAATCATGAATACATCAATAATTTAAATTTTTAATAATTACCCAGGGAATCCATTGAAACTGCAGGTTCCTCGCGACCAACTTTTACCATGACGCTACCTTCATCATAACCAATGGCTACGTTATTCGAGCCCTTCATAGACGCGATTGTCCATACTCGCTCGAATCCATAATTTAATGGAGTTTCGAGTCTGTATGTACCCGCGTGCCAAATTCGAACCGTGCCATCTTCAGAGCCTGTTAAGATGATAGGCAATTCAGGGTGGAAACAAACAGCTGAGATGTTTTGTGTGTGCCCCTCGAGGGTCTGGACACATGTTTTATTTTGGTAGTCCCATATTTTAACGTAACGATCATCTGCACCAGATATAAGGTAGGGTTTGTCACCACCATGGTAATAATCAACACAATTGACACCTTTCTCGTGTCCTTCAAGGGTGAAATTGGCTGTGGAAGAACCAAGCTGCCAGACCTTGAGAGTTCGGTCAAGGGATGCACTGGCAAATGTATTGTTATCTTTCGGATTGAACACTATCTGCATGACATAGTGAGAATGACCCTCAAACACTTGTTGACATAGCCATGATTTCTCCCAGTTCCATAGTTTTATCAGCATATCATCTGCAATACATTTGTTATATGCATTAATCGATAAAATTTGAATCTTTAAACATATTTTTCTAATGAAAAGACCAGGCAATAAAGTGTATCTGGCAATTCAATAAAAAGATTTTTTTACCATAAAAAAAAGTATATTAAATTAAAATAATAGTTTATTTCGTACTAAAATTCACTTATTAACATAATAAACTTTTTCCAAGAGTCTGATGCAATTTTATTATATCTATACAACATTCATGATTGCAATACTAGGAACAAAGTAACAATTTTTGAAAAATTGGTAAAATACTTTTTACTAAATTTCATTAATTAAACTTTCAGAAATATTATATTTGCAGGAAACTCAGAATAATGATAAAAAATACAAACCACTGCTTGTCAGTATAAAGGGCTGAGTCGGATGAACAGCAATACACCTGACGTAATCACTGTGGGCCTCAAAAGAGTGTACACGCTCCAAAGTATTATAATTGAAGATTCTAATTTGCATGTCATCCGAACCCGTAACGACCCAATTCTTCCTTGGAACAAACTTGGCTGATCTCACAGGCAGATCGCACACCTCGAATGTCTTCACAAGTGTCTGCGTTTCGTGATTGAAGATATTCACATTGCCCTGGTACAGGGAGCACAGCATCCATGGCTCGGTAGGGTGTAAGTCGACGCATTTCACTCTGTCTGACCTAGCTGTCAGCTTGCGCTTGATGTCCAGTCTCAGCGGCTGAAAAGAAGAACACATCGAACATTAGCAATCAAATGACTGGCCCAACTTTCACCGCTCCATCCAGGTGAATCTCAAAGAAAAAGAGCCACGTTTCCCTGCGACATAACCCAACCCCGCCGCGCTCAAAACAAACCATGATCCAAAACTCTCCCTCAAAAAAGCACCCAAACGCCAAAGCAAGTCGATTGGAAACCGAGCCACGGGGTTCGAACAGGTGGTTCTAGTCAAAATTTGGAGCAGAAGGTGGCGAGGAGTGTTGACATCTCAGGTGGCAGCGGCGGCGGCGGCGGCGGCGGTGACGAGTCGCTGCCGCGGCCGCCGACGGCCAGTAGTTGGCTTCCCGGTGCAGGCCATCCCGCGGGTGGTACGCACCATTTTTCTCGGGTTCCGCTGACGCCTCGGCTGTCGTGTGTACGCTGCTGCTTACGACGTACGGCCGTATGGGAATTCAGTGGCTGTACGGCGAATCCAAACAAGAAGCCGCTGCCATCGAGGATAGGCCTGACGGGGGTATGCGCCGAACGTGGAGACGTGGCGCGCCGACGTCGCGTGGGAGGTGGAATATATGTATATACAGATATGCTCGCAGTCGCGGTATACCGCGAGTTTAGGAACGCTCGATTTTAAAGCGCGATTATTTAAAAACAACATAATTGTTAAAATAATAATGTTCACTCAAAATTGTGTGGTAAAAATGAAAAAATGTATATAAAGAACTACTAGTTTATACTACTATTAGAGGAGGAATCCTAGAGCGATGATAATTAAGAATTTCTTAGTTCTACATAAGTTACTTCGCTTCCTTGTTTTGCAGTAAGTATAATGTTATTTTATATAAGTATTTGAATGTAAGTATAAAGCGTCTTTTATATACTATGACCTATAGGTATAGGTTTTCTACTAATTATATAAACAATTATTAAAAAATTGTGAAGTAAATCAATTTTGTTTTTTTATTATAAACGCAGTCATATAAATCACAGTATTAGAATTGACGATTCCCGGCCTATATCGGCAGAACGAAACGCCTCCGATCCTGTCCTCAATATAACGAATGACCTTTTTAAACTTTTATACTCTTTATATCTTCCCTTACTTGTGTTTGATTCTCTGTTTGTGAATAATTACTTTTTTAGATTGTATTCGATTTATTATGAATGTAAAAAATAATTTTGAAATTTACGTATATAATTATATAAATATATATATACGTCATAATATATATGCAGACTGCAGTAATTGCATTTTATATTGCAGTTAGTCAACGCCCTCACCGGCGGAATCCGGAACTATTGAGCCGCGCCTCTGGGCCGGGTCCGCGGTTTTCCGTGAGCTCAGCAGTCGGCAGTAGGCAGTTGATTGGGACGCTGGACTCTACTGCTCCGAAAAGTGATATTATAGGTTAAGTGTTGGCGATGATTCTACTGAAAGGCCGATTTGTATCACTCGACCAGTGAACCAATCATAACATTTGTACCAGCCTTTAGTTATGCCACTTTCTGAGAGAAGAAACGCCTTGTTGACAAATTGCAGTTATTACTTTATTAGCGAAGCTCAAATAGTTGTGTTACAAAGATCTCCAAAAAACCTTTTTGATCTTGCGTAAAAAATCTGATCGCCGGATATTCTGTTATCAATAGATCGATAGTGCAACAAACAGTGAGTGTTTTTCTAATATATTTCTTCTAATAATTGTGGTTAATCGCAGTTGTATTTTGTTTTGGAAAATGGTTTCTACATTTTTATAATTTTAAATTATTTCTTTTCATATTTATGACATTAATTATATGTTTAAGTAAAATTAATCTTAAAGTGTTTTATCACTTATTTGTAAAATTTTTGTTTGTTTTGGTGGTGCGTAACATGTTAAGTAATAGAAAAAGATACATTGTAGCTCGTGTTACATTAAGTACATTGTTTGCAATTTTCTGATTTGTTTACTACATTAGCTAAATTTTAATGCTACATTTTTTCATAATTTTTATTCTTTTATAATTGTGGCATTCTATTACATCGCTTCTTATTTAGAATTTTCAATTACTATTATTAAGGTATTAATTATAATTGTTATATTTATTTAATTTGTAAGTTTAAACTCATACGTAAACATTCTTTTTTTAATTTTTCAGGTAACAATGTCAGGAGAAGAAAGTAATAGACCGACGTCTAATGCCTCAGCAGAAAGTATAGGACAAGTGGTTACCAGTACATCCCAGGGAACTAGTAATAGTTCAGAGGGAAACAATACTTCAAGACCAGATCAAGCCAGCAGGCAAAATAATCTTCAAAGAATTCAGCAGCGAAAGCAGCAGGTTTTCAATTTGCCGCAAGTAAAAAAATTGCTGAAACTTGCAAATTACAGTGCTTGCCAATTTGAAGAATGCAAGTGCAATGGCTGGAAAAACGCACAAACACTTACAAAGTCTCCAAAGAACGAGTCACAACCAACAGCTACATTCACAGATCCATGCAGGAGTTGTACACACACATTGGAAAATCACATTTCGCACTTAGTTTCACAGCCTGACGAAATGATTAATAAATTATTAGACATGGTGGTAGATGTAGACAATATTTTTATGGGAATGTACAGAGAAGAAGATCCGGACACAAAGAGGGTTTACTATTTTTTATTCAAACTTTTGCGAAAAAGTATTTTGTCCATGACAAAACCAACGATAGAAGGGCCACTGGGGCAGCCACCTTTCGAAAAGCCAAGCATATCAAAAGCAATTACTAATTTTGTAATTTACAAATTTGGCCATTTATCTCACCGTGATTGGCAATCAATGTATGATTTAGCTAAAATGTTTTTGCATTGTCTAAATCACTGGAACTTTGAAACCCCCAGTGCTCGAAAGACTGTAGTTAATGCAGATGAGGCACCTGCTTACAAAATTAATTACACACGGTGGCTTGTTTTTTGTCATGTGCCTGCTTTTTGCGATTCTTTGCCTCACTTTGATACTACGCTTGTTTTTGGTAGAACCTTACTTCAGGCAGTATTTAAGTCAGTTTGCAAACAGTTAATGGATAAATGTCACAGTGAGAAGGATAGAATGTCAGCAGAAAAAAGAGTACTTGTTTTAAATCATTTCCCTAAGTTAGTATTTTTTAAATTATTTTTCTATATATCAGGAAAAACTATTTTAAGAAATTAAAAAATTTCATGAATACGTTATTTGCTTTGCAACCATGAATTTTTTACTTTCTTTTAGTTTTTTTTTACTTTATCAGTGTAATAATAATATTATTTTTTATTAATATTGCAGGTTCCTGTCAATGCTTGAAATAGAAATTTATTCAGAAAATTCTCCGATATGGGATCCAGAATTTAAGCAAGTTTTACCTTCTCATTTACAAGCAGCGGTAGAATCTAAAGCTAATCAAAATCGACGAGCAACTACAGGGGAGTTTGAGAAAGTGACTGTAGCCCCTAATGACAAGGATAACTTCACAACAATCAATCTCAGTCAAGGTATGAAGAAACTTCAGGGAAAGAGAGCACATTCAGAAGTACGATCTGATTCAAAGAGAAAAAAGACTGAAGAGGTTTTTGAGGACTTATCTGAAGAGACTTTGATGAAAATTGTTGCTACTATTAAGGATCCAAATTACATGTTTGGATTAGATGCTATTTTCCCTCCTAATGCACCTCGAGATGAGACTCCAAAAATAGAAGAGAGTCGTAAAATTATTGAATTTCACATAGTTGGAAACAGTTTGACTCAGCCTGTGTCGAAGCAAACTATGCTTTGGTTGATAGGACTGCACAATGTTTTCAGCCATCAATTAACGAGGATGCCAATGGAATATATATCTCAATTGGTTTTCGATCCGTAAGTATCTTTCCTTTGCTGAGAATTTAATTCTTTATTTTGGTGATTTTACTGAATTGGCAAAATTTTCGTAAAATTTTCTAGTTTTAATAAATAAATATATTATTTTGCATTGATTTCAGAAAACACAAAACTCTGGCACTGATAAAAGATGGTAGACCAATTGGTGGAATTTGCTTCCGCATGTTTGCCAGTCAAGGCTTCACTGAGATTGTCTTCTGTGCCATGACGTCAGAGCAGCAGGTCAAAGGTTACGGTACTCACCTTATGAACATGCTCAAAGATTACCACATCAAGCACAACATTCTTCATTTCCTTACATTTGCTGATGAATTTGCTGTTGGTTACTTCAAAAAGCATCAAACTTCCTCGCTCAACTTTTCAGGTTTGTATTTTAAATTCATCTACCACGAAATAAAAAAAATGTATACTTTGATAGTTTTAAATACGGATAATTATCTTTAATTCTTAATTTATTTAATTTATTTAATTGAAAAATCATTTCAGGGCTACATAAAAGACTACTACTAGTTTGTGTCAATGAGTTTAATTTCTTCTGAAAGGCAATTTGTGCCAAAGCTGGAGGCGAGCCTTGCTGTGATTGTGATTGGGTTGGAGAGACAGGTGCTGGACATTTTGTAAAAATGATTCACAACGGCATTGAATACGGTGATATGCAGTTGATTTGTGAAGCTTACCATTTGATGCGAGATAGCCTGGGGTTGAACAGTCAAGAGATGAGTGATGTTTTTACTGAATGGAATAAAAGAGAATTAGATTCATTTTTAATTGAAATCACCAGTAACATTCTGAGGTACAAAGATGAAAAAGGA